>JAOXYI010321105.1:0-10352 GCA_028566495.1 Lithophaga antillarum
AGTTTGGCAGATACATATTTTGGTATTTTCGAGGTATTAGTGAATTTGGTTGCTTTACCCATTAGCCTGCTACAATAGTTTATATGTGCAATAGGAATATTTACCAGTCTCGCTGCACTCCGGATAACTACGAGGTTGTGATTGGTCGGGGTGGGGGAACCAGCTAAGTAAAAATCAATCTAAATACCAAGAAAGATGGAAAATTCACATTTATTTAGCAGATTGATCGAAATATTTCCCGTGGATTTAATGTTCCTTATAACTTAAAAAGTACTGCACAATATACAGTTTAAAACGTATCGCTGTCTAACTTTGCAACCCGTTTTGTGCCTTCCCAAACAAAAATTAGATTTCCATTGCCTGTTTCTTGTTGGATTGTTGGCCAGCACTATTAACATTAATTTTTGCCCTTGCTTGTCCAACAAATGAGAATTTGCTAACACTGGGTTTTCCGAAGTCCTCCAAAACCTGTCCATATTTTATTTCCTTTTATGGTAACTCTGTAGATATAGTACAGCCTGCTAATCAAAACCTTACCATAAATATGGCAAGATATTTCTTTCTTTCATTTACGAGTTGGCTTTTAGAAAAATAAATCCAATACCTGGGGTATTGAATTTGGTAAATATAAAAAAAAAAAAATTGCAAACTAACTGGTATGAAAATTTCTAGTTAGTTGGCCAAAAATTTTTTTATTTACCACATGCAATACCCCCAGGGTACTGGATTTTTTTTTCTCTAAAACCCGACTTGTCTAAATTGTGTCCATTTGTCCCGACTCCATCCAGGATGGTCGCCACCGTTGGACATAGTTTTTCATAGGACATATGGGATAAATATATAAACGTTTCCTACGAAACTGTCCTTTTTTAAATTGCGTTCATTGATCCCGACCTCAATCCAAGACGGCCTCCACCCTGGGACATAGTTTAACAAAGGACCCTACGAGATAAATATTTTTAAAACGTTATCTCCTCTGAAACCGTCAAGCCAATTTAAACAGTTAAACCAAACATGATAGGAGTGATCCTCGGATGGTCTAATTTCAAAACTGTTTCCAGCAAAGGGGTTTGACACAAATCATATGATTTTATGAATAAAACGTCGATTTTTCAGACCCAAGGTCGAAATATTTTTTTTTTATCTGACCGCCCGAGGTCTCTATAGTTAGGGTATTATATATAGTGACCTCGGGTGGTCAGATAAAAAAAATATTTCGAATATAAAATCTCTAAAACCATCGACCCAGTTTAAACCAAATGTAGCAGGAATGATCTTGGGCAGTCCGTTTCCAAAATTGTTTCTGTTAATTCCAACCTAGATCTAAGATGGCTGCCACTGTGGAACATAGTTTAACATAGTACTCTATGGGAAAATGTGTAAACACCCCTTTTGAAATCATCGAGCCATTTAGACAAAACAGGGCAAGGATGGTCAACTATCCAAACTTTATGTTAACCTCCATGCAAGATAGCCGCCACAGTGGGATATAGATTACCATTGGATTCTGTGAGAAAAATATGTACTTAAACCAGCAACCCAGTTTAAACCAAACATGGCAGGGATGGTCCTTGACTCTCCATTTTCAAAACTCTGTCTGATGACTATTACCTCATCCACGATGGCCGTCACTGTGGGACATTATTTAACATAGGACCCTTTGGGAAATGTATGCGCAGAAATTCAGTACTGGATTACTCGAATAATTCAGCGCCCTCTGGATCCGCTACGCTACTCGAGGCAATCGGAGATCGGCGGAATATAACGACTGAATTATTCGGATTAGTACTGGATTAAAATTTTAACATGACCCGTAGTGAAAAATCTTGTGAAGAACCAGTAATAATTTTATCTTATAATAATCAGTCAGTTAATGACTAAGTGAGCTATACAGGCTAAGATGAGGTCACAGAAACGGTAACTTGATGGTGTATGTTTATACGCGAAATTTCAAAGACATTTAAGATCATATTCGGGGATATGATTATGACCCTTATAAAGAATGACTCTTACCGGTTCTGAAGCAAATCAGTAATAATTTTTCTAAATGTTAAGTATGAAACTCCGAGGTCTGGGACCCACGCACCCTTGGCATGCTTGGGTCTCCATCTGATTAAATCTGAATTTGCATTAAATACAGATAATATAGTATTAATCTCACAAAGCTTTTTCGTGCAAAATATTGTTGGTTTGATTTTCTGGATCTGAAAAATTTTGACATTGTTCTCACTGAAGCTTTTATTCTATGTGGAGTAACTTGTGTTTAAGGCCAGGCTATGGGCCAAAAGGCTTTCAATTCATATTTGATTTCCCTTGTTACAAATAAAGCTTTAGTCAAAATATAACTGAATTTTCATTTGATAATTCTAACATATATTGTTGTTAAGCCAATGTCTTATTTGGGATCCCATGGACGTGATGACGTAAAATTATACACTAAAGTACATTGTGTACTCTTAAAAATCCATCACAATGATGCTTCATGTATTTATTTGCTGCTTTTTGGTAAGACGTTTTTAAAGATTTACTAAAATTCCCAATTTAGGGCCTCTGTTTGGCGCCATTATGCCTCATACAGGCAATACTTATTGTTTAGTTGATACCAATAAGAACTTTTCTGGATCACTTCTGAAATATTTCAGATATAGCCAATGGTTTCAGATGAGTCGGAAACCTAAACCGATGCTGTCAGGTCAAGTGGAAATGAGAAAAAAAATCATTCCTGCAGATGTTCGCTTCAAATAGCTAAATTGCTCATGACAAGAGAAATTACTACGTCCCATGGCTATACTGCATTGACACGAAATGGGGAAATATTACAGAGAATCAACGACAGATTATTTATAAATTTCTTTATAAAAGGCTCAGTGGGTTCAGGTATGATTTTTTTTGCCAATCAGAAAACATTTTGAGTGGCAATATGGGATGTCGGATAAGCCTGAATTGAGGGAACTTGATAAAGAACCATCCACAAGACCTTGTGAAGATTAAGTTTAACCTACCCAGTGCCAAGGAGATTTTTAAAATTCAACCAGTCAGATTCCACTTCTTCTGTCGGTTCATCTTAAAATGAGGAAACTCCATAGAGAACAATCCACAGATTATTTCTGCAAAGTTTTCAATGACCCGACAGGCGATTTCATACCAGAAGATTTTAAACTTTTGGCCAGAAACCATTTTGTTCTTGCGGCGGCCATATTGGATGTTCGATCCGACGGCACGAAACAAGGAAACCTCAGAGGACCATCGATAGTCAATTTCTGCAATTTTCACTCCTATGGCTTCTGAGTAGAAGGTTTAAAATGTATAAGGTTAACGGACGACGAAGGCCAAGTGATGACAAAAGCTCATATAGCCTACAAAACATAACCCCTAAATATCTCTTGCTACGGAGCTTCACGTTTGAATTGAAAATTAGATGGTAATGATGAAAAGCGACATTCTAGCTTAAAAATCATACTTAATACATGTACTGTATTTTGAATTGTAATACTTAAAATTTAAGAATATTTATACCGAAACCATCTCAAAACATAACATACTGATACAGAATATTCAGAATAAAATAAGAGTTAATCTTTTCAGAGCCTGTAATCGCTCACCGATTTTCCAACAGTTCAAAGTCTGAATAATATTAATTACAAATGCACCCATTGTTTTACAAAGAAAAATGGCATTTGATTTAATTATTTGTCGTAATTACTACAAAATCAATATCAGATTTTGGATTAGTTTAAAAAAAAAAGAAAGATAGAAAGAGCAAAACAAAAAACCAAGCTATGAAGTTGATCGTTATAAAGATTTAACGAAAGGTAAACTAAAGTAGCCATCTTCAAAGAGAGAGAGAGAGATTCAACGCAACAATAGGGAAAAAAAAAACGGTTCGGGAGTTTAAACCGTAAACTATTCTTGTCCAGAAATGGGCTTAAACTTTTATTAATGACCCAGTATTTAATTAATTTTGGAGGTGTTTTTCATCATTTTCAAGTCATGATGCATATCCGAATTACCAATCGATAAAAAAGATAAGAAAGAAAACTACAAGTCCGAAAGCGAGCCTTGCCTTTCTGCAAGTGAAGTTTCGGCTCAATCACACTTTCCCTTTTAACGATGTATGACGTCGCCATCATTCGTAGGCATCATGGCCATCGTGATGCCAGTTCGACTCACAGAACATGAAGAATAATAAAGACCCAATCTTGCTCCAGTTTGATAAGCTTCTACAGCACTTTCATCGGATTTAAACGCGACATTTTTACATCAATGACGACGACGGGTGCACAGTGATGGCAATATCTCAAACTTGAACACATTTTTTTCGTTGGAAAAACGTCACAAAACAGTACAAACTGCAGATCCGTCAAATGAATCTATATGTTCATTATTTGGGATTTTGTCATCAATCACATCCTGAGGATTTTTAAGTAAGTGCAATATATGTTTGTGACCATATTTGATTGCAGCCCCATATAGGGTCAGAGGGGAATAATGGTCAAAGTAACTTTCCCTATGTGAAAGGTCAGAGGTTTCCAGATTAACGTCATGATGCATGAGAAGGTAACGCATTCGTTCCTCGTCGCCTGCTATCGTCGCGTGAGCGAATTCTATGGAGGCTTCATTCTGCCACAGCATCTTAATGATCTTCTCACACGCACCTTTTTCTTTGGCATATTCTATTAAAGACTTGTTGTTTCTGCTTATATTAATCCTACACCAAGATTTGACTAGTACATTAGTTTTGAATGCCTTGCCGTTTTCAACGGCGTCCCAATATCCAGGGGCAAATTTTTGGTAGGCGCTAGTTAACTCGTAACTTGAAGGCCCGCGCACTTGTGATAAAAGTTCCATTTCCACTTCTTTGTCACAAGATGCACCACATTTGACCAGTGCAACCATAAGTTCCAACAATGATCTCTTAATTGACATGTGCAAGGGTGATAACCCATTGTTATCAACGGGGTCCAAATTTATGTCAGCATTGGATAGCTGGTACACCATGGGGACAAACTTGCGCTCCGTATTCAAAGATGCAAAATATAAAATCACATGGAGATATGACTGGCCAGTTTTCTGGCACTTCCTGTTAACATTTTCGCCTGTTTTTATACCTGCCAATACCACTAAGCTATCTTTAGATTGAATTCCCTGAAAAAGTTTGGTTTTCACGAATTCTTCTCCATAGTCTTTATGTTCTTTATCCATTAATTATTCTATTTATAGTAGCATTATTCTCCATTTGTCTTAAAGCTGTCATTGGTTAGCCATCCAACTAGTACTATAATTTCCGAAGTTTCGGTAAATAAGATATGATGTAACTTATTCGACTTTTATCCCTCATATATATCCCTAAGAATAACAATTACACAGGACTCCAATAATATGTATGGTAGTCTTTCCACTTGAACTGATTTTGATATTTTGCCACTTTAAATAACCAGATAACTACTTCCCTTTGGACAGATATCAAACTCAAGAATTTGACATTATTGATCTTCAGTAATAAACAAATAATTTAAATAAATAAAACTACGTATGTACAACTTCTTAATATTCTCAAGATCTCACAGTTCTCCTTCCGAATAAGAACATACCGACACCTTAACTATACCAACACGAGCGTGGTACACAAAACTATTCTTTCATACACATATTTAAAACACCCTCGTCGTACATGATATTGTATGCATGTCAGTACATGTAATGTTCATTCTATTTAAACTTTAATAAAGGCAAACACAAATGAACAATCGTATATAACTGAAATTCAGACATGGAAGGATGAATTTTCTCAATGAAAGTTTCATAACTTTTTTCTTTTCGTTCAATACTGTTATCAATAAAAAAAAATATCTAAACTTACTACGTTCCACAATGCTCTAACTAATTACTTAAATAATTAATCATTAATTTGGTGTTATTTCACGCTTGAAGATAGATGCCTTATATAGCCTGAACTCGACACTGTCTGGTAAATTAACCCCAACATTTTTCATTCCCTGTAGCTTTGAGAGGGACACGTGAATAGCTCTACAAGAGATTTATCCTAATCATTAAGTTCATATATACCTATTAAGTTCGTAAGTTAATTGTAATAACTTTTCAATTAACTGTGGAATTTTATCGTGAAGTCAGTAACCATAAGTCTAATATCAGAGGTTTTATACAACAAGCAACTTCATTTTTATATATATTGAAAAGGTCGTCTTCCTTTTAAATTGATTAAAATCATCATCAACAAGAGCCGTCAGAACGATAGCATATCCCCGACTGCACAATGAACACCGACGAGTTGCAAGAGTATTGACAGATTTCATAATATCGTAACTGCGTTAATATAGTCATAATATCCATTGCAATTACCTTAGTTCAGTAAGGTTCTACATGCTTTAAAATCACTCCCAATTCTGATCGAGCAATATGAGATGCTACAATAAATGCTACAATAATCAGGTCATGATGACCCAATGTCTACCAGTGTTTAAAGCCCTCCTAACTCTGAATATTATGTCACAACGCTACGTTTGAAAAAAAAAATTGTGCTTCTCCTTTCCATGCATTTTCCACATTTCAAGGGGCATTCAGTCACGGTGACCTAATTATATCAATTAAATTTTGACGTTAGTTTCAACAGTGTTCAAAATATATGTTGTAAACCCTATGCTTAAAAAAGGTGGTTTCGATCCCCGTTTCTATTAATTTTTAAGACTGCGAGGGGCATAAGTGAGTCACAATGACCTAAGTCTGGCCAATTTTAGCACGTAGTAGTGCTCACAGTTACGAGCGGTATGATATATTATAACCCTACGTTTAAAAAAAAGATTCGTGACCTCCTGCCCTGATAATTTAGTTTAAAATTCAAGGGGTATAGCTCCAAGATGATATAATATGAGCACACCTGATCTTTATAAACGTGGTGCAATACGTTGTGATGGAACTGACGTACGAATTTTAAGATCTCGGTATACTACAATTTCAGAAAAATGAATTTATGCAATTTTCATATCGTAAGGGGTTTAACTGTTGAATGCCTATATGTACCGAATCCAATCGTGTGTATATATATAATATATATATATATTTCTTTACCCTCAGTTTGTGAATTTTTTTTGCTTTGACTGTCTGGATCTGATTTCATTCCAACATTAGCTGACCAGTTAGAAAGTTACATACCACATTTCAAACTTCAGCTGCTGGCACAATTACTGAGCAATACATTTTTAAATTTCAACCCCCCTTTTTTTCAACAAAGGACAATAACTCTCCGAAGGAGAAGATAAGAAAAAACAAAAAACAAAAAAACAAAAAAAACCCTCAATTTCTTGTGTGGTTCTCATGGAGACCAAATGTGAGCTGGTTCGTTAATTTGTCGGAGAGTTATTCCGCGAATGACAATGGACGGACGGACGACTACGTGATGACGATACCCCTAACCTGTTTAAAGTTGGGGGATAAAAATGTAAATACTGTGCACCAAGCCGAACTGATATCCCGGCCATGACCGGTCGAATGTCGCAAAAGTAGCAAAGATGACAACTGATGTCCGATGTTTCACCAGACAGTTAGGTATCTGTGGCAAGCATATTGTTTGTTGATGGGAAGTAGAGAGCTTAAAGTAGAGTTACTTCCCTTCGCACACGTAATCATAGTAATCTCGTTACATGCTTTTATAAAGATTGAAGGAATCTTCGTTTTCAGCTACAGTTATTATCCCCGCAGTTTCGATTGAAAGTTTGTTCCTATGACCACAATACAACCGTTCCACTGCATTTGACAGTAATACTGTATTTGTACGTCCGTCCTTCACATTTTCTTGCTTCATTAACTCGTGCTACATTTTTGTTAGCGGCATTTAGATTTGGTTTCACATTATTGCTTACTAGTAGTAGTTGTTGTTCAATAAGGTTTTGGAATTGTGACTGTGCATTAGAGGTCCATTTAGCGTACCTGCACATCTGGAGCTTTGCGAGAGAGAGATGTGCCACTTATGACTATATAAAAAAAAGATTCCGTGCGGCAAGTTTTGCGTAATATCATTTTTCGGCCTCAAATTGAAACCCAAAGCCTCGAATAGATAGAAATGATCTTAAGGTACTTGATTTCTTGAAGTTAACGTCAAAATAACATATTAAAATAAGGTTTATTAACCAATTTCAGTTATAAGTTGAGAACAAATAATTACTTTTTGATTATTAGATAGAAATAAAGTAACAATAATAAGAAATTCGGGACAAGTGGGGAGACTGGGTAAATACAACTGCAAAACAGATGATTTTTATCTTCTGCGCATGAGATTAGGTTTTGAGAGGTAGAGTTGTCATTTGAGAGGGAGTCTACCTCTGAGATCTTAAGGGCTGGCAAGCAGGCGCGGATCCAGATTGTTTTTAAACGGAGGGGTTCCAGAGACAAATTTTCAATTGTTGTGTGTGTGGTTTTTTTTGTTTGTTTGTTTTTTTTTTTTTGGAAAAAACTTCCGACAAAAAGGGGGGGGGGGGGGTTTCCAACCCCTGAAACCCACCTCCGAATCCGCGCCTGACTGCCTATAATTCAGAGATCGGAAGGAGTGTTTTTAGCACTTAACCACAATCCACAAAAGACTCTCGTCTGTAAAGATATTAAAACAGTCATATGACTTTGCTATTATATGTCTCTGACTGGATTTATGTTATTAGTTACGAAACGATTCTTTTTATGTCCCACGACTTTGTTTAGGATGGGGCATATTGTTTGGTCCGTCGGTCCATATGTCCAGACACAGGATATATATATATATATATATCTTGTGCAGCTCCTCCTACTCAGTAGGTCTTTAAAACTTTTGCATGGTGTATGTATACATTCTGAAGATGAGCATGTGGAACATATAATTTAACATACTACCAGAATGTTGAAACTTAGTCATTTTTAGCAAAATTCTTTAAGAAGGGTATAAATATTGTTCAGCTAAATCCTCCTACAGTTTCCTCTAGATCTTTAAAACTTTGCAGGATGTTTGCAAACATAATGAAGACGTGTATGTGGTCATAAAAAAAATCAACAAATATTTCACAGAATTCCAGATTGTTGGATTTTAACCATTTTTCAGCAAACTTTTGTATGAAGGGTATATATTTCGTGTAGCTAACTCATCCTGCAACATCCCTTCCCAGATCTTCAAAACTTTGCAGGATATGTTTGTACACATAACGAAGATGCAAGGCAAGCACTGTGCAGCTTTTGAACAGTCAATCAAAATACCAATTCAAAAACTAATCAGACGCATAATTTAGAAGCTAACTAATTAGAAGTAACACTACATATATTTGCAGCAAATATGGATAGTGTGAACGATGATACAGGGTATCCTCTCACTACCAGTGTAATTAAGTGCAAGTCCCGGGAAGTGCACTGGGAGACACAACATCTCGCACAGATCTAGCTGACTCGGTACTCTGGGAAGTGGGAGACACATGTATCAAAACATCTCACGTACATCTAGACTCTGTGGTCTGGGAAGTGGGAAACACATGTAACAAAACATCTCGCACAGATCTAGCTGTACTCTGGGAAGTGGGACACACATGTATCAAAACATCTCACACAGATCTAGCTGACTCTGTACTCTGGGAAGTGGGAGACACATTTATCAAAACATATCATACAGATCTAGCTGACTCTGTACTTTGGGAAGTGGGAAACACATGTATCAAAACATCTCACACAGATCTAGCTAACTTTATACTCAGAAACACATATAAGTGCTAAATGAATGAGGATTTTACATGTTGGAGTAATAAAATACAAAGAAAGCATTCAATGTAGAAAATAAGGGGAATAACTCTTAACTTTGTTCAAAATTCAGTTGAATGTTAATGAATTTAAGTTTATTTCTTGTGAATTACCTGAAAGATGCGCAGAAATTATTGTTCTTGTTATTTCTCAGGGTGAAGTAATGAAATGGCTGTAAGTTTTCTGCTTACAAATACTCATTCTCTTAAGCATTCAGTAAAAGTACATATATGTTTAAAAGTAGTCTTTACCTCCTTGCTCTATTTGTAAATACAATAAATACATGCATTGTTAAACAGGAAGTGGTCATGCGACTGGTCTGAAATTGGATCACATTTTAAAACTCTCCAATATCAAGCTTAAACCCAAATATTTAATCATTGTAACATATATGGTTGCAGAAATCGGTTATGGAAGATGTCTCTTACAATATACGGATGTGAATCGTTAAACAGGAAGTGGCAATGCAACAGGTTTGAAATTGGATCGCACCTTAAAATTCACTAATAATATGCTAAAACCCCCTCCTAACCAACAATTTTTTTTTGGGGGGGGGGTGAGAAAACCATTAAAGAATGATTTTTTTT
>JAOXYI010321216.1:0-10352 GCA_028566495.1 Lithophaga antillarum
TTTCAGCTTTGTATCTATGTGACATTTGATCGTCGGTGAAGAGGTAGACCAATCCAAGAAATTCCTCTTACCTTTTTGACATATTAAAATAAATGCCAATGATCGTTTTGTTCGCAACATAAGATATAGCTGAAGGAAATTCTGATTTGCAGATTACTTAAAGCCTGAGGCCAATAGACTAGTCTATTAATTCCAGATAAGGCATGGGTGAACTGGCCATATACCTGAAGCTTGAAAAAGAATTCGATCAAGAAAGAAACACGATTAGAACGACAGTGTTTTGATTGGTCTTTCTCTTTCGATGAATAATTTTGATATACATGCCCATTGACAAAAGTAAACCTTATAACATGTTTACTCGTACGCTGAGGTCACGTTAATACATTAAACATTTTCAAGTTATGTATTATGTACCTGTATATCAAAATCTACGCTCGATAGTTTTCAGTTTATATCCATATATATAAAGCCGATAGGAATAATAATAATTAAAAAACAAAACATTCCAGTGCTGATCCTTACTTTCTATGAGCTAATTTCCCAAGCAAGTCGGTGCGATACATAAAAATAGGCACTGAAAGCTGCAGATTGGTTGATGTTCATCATTGAGTTATTGATTAATCTTTTGAAAATTAAGATCACATCAATTTAATATTTACAAAAAAATGTAAAGAAAAAACTTTCCTGTTTCGGACAATAACAAATACAAAACTTGTAGAAATGTTTTCTTTATACCTGAAAAGACTTACATTGTTCATAACTGCTTCCACCAAGCAGTACTTAATACAATGTTTCTTGATGCCAATGTACACCTCAGGAAGGAAAATTTGTCGACCGTTTTTCGAAACTTAGAATGATATCCAAGAACTATACTGAATATAGGGTAACTGCCAATAATTTGTTGTTAAAGCACCAAATTAATCCATTTAAGCTTTTCTAAATTCTACTTTATTCTGTTTTCCATTATACTTTTGACATTACATAACATAGTAATTTCCTAAGAAGCAACATTTAACGATTGTTTTTAAGGAGAGACAAATAGTTCATTTGAGTACAGTTATAAAACGTTTCTTCTTAATTAGTTTGCAAAATATCAATCCGGCATTTATGCCTCTGACATGACTTTTATTTCCAAACCGTGACAAGGCATACATGCGACTGATTGAAAATAAAAGATTGCAGAAAGAAGGTAGGTAGACATCAAGCTTAGAAAAATATGTGGATTTTAAAAGCACTGTAAACAAACGTGAAGATTGTTTAAGATTTATTTCAGCATAACATGCTTTGGGTACCCATAAAATCGTTTTAACAATTTAGTATTTCTACCAAATTAGGACATCCCGTCACCTGTAGTTTCCTTCATGCGTTGTATTTGTTATTTTGCTGTTTTTGTAGGGAAAGGTCGATGCATTTTATTGTAATGTACCTCATTATCGACCATTCTCGTTACAAACTGAAATTCACAAGACATATGCCCATTCAGATATTTAGTGATAATGCACTGCATTAAAAAATATTTTCAAAGCAGTTTCCTCTGCAACCACCAACCAGATCATATTTATCTTTGGTGGCAGGTATAATGTATATTTAGTTTATTTATCTAATTACTTTTGGACTGACAACATGCCGACGTCCTGTTTGTACAATATCAATACAAGACGTTGCTCTCAATTGTGAAAAAAAAATTAACAAATTTTGCAATTATTGCCCAATCACTCTTATACTACTTGGAATAGGAAAATGAAACTTCAGCTTAGGAATATATGAATAACTTCTGACCAGGTTTTATACTTGTGAATGCGTCACATTCTAAAAGATGTTTTTAGACAAATAATTATTCCAAATTTGATGAAAGTAAGGCTTATATTATATGTACATGAGTTCAGAATTTTTGTACCATTTTGAATCCTGCTGATTTCTCAACTCAGATAATAAGGATAAGTAATATGTAGCAAGGACAAATTTTAGCTTTCATCTTTACCTTTTGAGAGTCAATTTCGATAAAAGTCATAGTAAAGCTGCTGGGTATATATTGGGTTTATGGGTATTCGGTTAATCATGGCATAGCTATTTTTCTTAATTGTTGTAATTGCTTCGGTAGAGTAACCTGAAATTAAATAAACGTATGACACCAATTTCAGTGCGCACGACACGTGTTTCTGGAATAACCTTCATCAGGGACGCTGGAGATAAAAAATATTGGGAAGCCAAATATATAAACTTTTGGGAGCATTAAAACCAAAAGGGACCTAAACAGAACACCCAAACTGTCTAAGGTCAGCCTACCTGAGGGAGTAGCAACCTTAGTTTTAGTACTATTTCACAATTTATAACTTGAAAATTTAAACTACGAATAGTAATTTATAAAGCTTTGCATTGTTTTGTAATTAAAAATAAATCGGAAGAAGGGACATTTGTTTCCCTTTTCAAAATTTAACTAATACTGAACAAAGGACAATTAGTAAGAGTTCTGTGTTAAAACAAAAATTTTTACATTTAGACTTTGTCAAACGTAACAATAAAATTCTAATTTATTATGTTTTTCATTACAATTTTGAAATACACTTTCAAGTCATTCCTCAGAAGCAATATGTCACGACAGTCTTTACAGAATTAACAGATCGTTTGAGTGGAGATCGGAAATGCTTCTTTTTCTTTTTTAAACTAGTAATGAAAATTAATGTTTTTGTATTTATATTTCTGGAAATATTGTTTTTTTTCTTAAACATGACAAGATGCATGTTGTATGCATGCGTATTATTGAATCAAAGGTTAGAGAAAGAGGATAGGTACACAGGAACGACAAAACAATAGTGCGTGTTGTGTACAGGATAATAAAGTGAAGTCTAAAAGACCCTACACCTTCACATTAATAAATCACTGATTTATCGTAAGGAAAAAGGAGGATTTTGGAGAAGAAAATATGACCTCTAAATGAAATAGAGTTAAGTATACATTATTTCTCCCGGTTAATAAGTTGACAATATAAAAGGTAAAACTGATCAAAAACCAGAATGTGGATATAACAAGACAACAGGAAAAAAAGTACTGAAGATGAACTGTAAATCAATCCCATTAGTCATCTATGACGTTCAACTATTGTACCGTTGTCCTCATTTTATTTCGCTATCTGTGTACAAGTGTGCGATGAAGTTTCATTTTTATATATGCCCTGAGTAAAGACGGCAGTAGGTATGTATGTGTTTTTAATTATTACCTTTTAGGGGAAAAATATATTGTGTGATTTCGCTGCTACTTCATAGTAAGAAAAGATAACATACTTAAACTTTTAATCGAATTGCAAAAGTGCGAAAAACGGCCTAAAAAATATCAAATTTTAAAGGAACTAAACATATACTAATGTCTGAAATTAGAGACCCAAATTTGGCAGTTTCAACTTAAAATCACACTCAAATAAACACAGATTCTGAGACTGAAACCGACAAAATGCTAAAATTTATAAACATTTAACTAATTATGCTATAAAATACATACTGATTCAATACTGCGAGTCTGAAAATATGACCTGGATTAAGCGCAGTGCCTCGTTCACCATTATATAACAAATAACCCCGCCCCACTTGGGAGGGGAGAGATGGACATATGATATCGCTCAGGTAGTGAAATTATTATACAACTGATAGTGCATAAAGCAAATTATGCAACTTGTTTTAAAATGTTTTATGGCCCTTTAAATCTAGTTTTATCGTTCACACTTCCTTAATCATTTCCTATGAGATTTTTTAAATAAGTGATCGCACTTTTCTGTTTTGGCACTGTCGCTTGATTTTTTATCACGTGGAATTTTGGAGTTACTTTATTTTTACGTTGGTATTTTAACTTTATAATTGCATTTTAGATAATGAATGTGTGAGTTTACTTCATTGTATGTTAGTATTAAAACTTTAAAGTTCAGATAATGTGTTTTGCGATGAATTAATTTTACCCAATTTTCTGTAAACTGATTTTAGTTAATATAAGTTTAATATGTTTCCCTATAAAAAATCTGGTCAAGTGAAAAATCAATAAATGGAGCTTTAGTAAAAGCGAAGTAAACAACATTCTGTTAAAAAGTAAAATATTTAAGACATTAATTTCGAAAAATGACTTATTTTCATAATTAAAGAAACACTCATTTAAAGACACGATCAGATCTGCTTTTTGTGCATCATAAATATTTACACATAAGTACGCTATATTTGAGGAGTTCACTTCAGGAAGGTTAAACATATATTTAAATTCTTCTTATTATCGTAAGTATTCGCCAGGTTTATTTCCCATATATAATATTTACATACCTTGAAAATTGAAACTCGCTACACGTACGACGTACCAATGAAACCTACATGACACACGCGTCAAAATCACACAACGCACGATATGCGCTGTACGATGCACATACACGAAACATGACACATTTCACAGGATGCATATTACACGACGAATGTTCATGATAGGCGAAATGAGTTATGCGAGTTATATAGAAGAAGAAAAAGCATACGATGATGGAAATATGCCCGATTCACGCATAAAAATTTGGAATTTCTCCAACAAATTTCGTAAATTCAAATAATCTATAATATACAACTGTTAAATAATCGCCACTTAAAAAAGCGTCTCCATTTTATGATACGTACTTTATATACCGGTATAATAGATAATATTTTTTCATGACTTCTGAGAAACAAATTAATTTGTATGTGCCGTCCGTGAACGATTGGTTTAGCTAGATGATCAAATCTACTTGTAAAAATCATCATAGCCTCTAAAGGATGAGTTTTCGCCTGCCCTGAGGTGATTGCAATGATAAAAGATGCATTAGACTCTCGCCTTGTGTGATAAAATTTACAAATACTTGGCACATTTCACAGTTTTCTCAGGGATCTTAAGTTTCCTCTACCAATAATACTAGTAGCCAAAATATTACTGAAGGTGGCTTTATGATCCCATCATTCAATCTATCAATCAATCAGTTTGTTCACAAAAACATATGGCAAAAAAGCAAAACCTGCAATATTTCTATCAATAAATCTTATTTGAGATGCTTCTGTAAAATCAGCTCGATATGCATTTAGCACGTACTAAAACCGTTACATTACGATTCTCATCTCTTAAAAAATTATAGCTGTAATAACCAAAACAAAATCAAATATGAATGAAAGTTTTGTTTCAAATAGCTTCAGCATATTATACTTCTAGTCACATTTAACGGCACATTTATACTTACATCTACTTGAAAATGTTAAAACAAAAACATTCTTTGCTGCCGATACAGTAATGCCCTGGCGAAAGTCATAACTGTCAACTCGTTAACTAGTAGCTACAGAGCAAGTTTGTTTTCACCCGGTAACATTTTTTGTAGGAACATTTCAATCACAGCGGTAGATGCCTAGTTAATTCACACCTGTTGAATACCGATTAGTTGGCACCATTGAGAGACAGGATGAAAGTAATCAACACTATTAATATCACAACTTTTTTGTCTCAAAAAAAAATCATATTTACATGAATGGCTTTACGTTCATTGCAATTGAGATCACAAGTTTATTATCTGATCTTTGTAATATGGTGATATTTGCATATTCTTAACGATGTCTTCCTGTCCAGCCATTATACTTATAGTAAGAATAACAAATTTTGCCAAGCAAGAATATCTTTTAACTTTGGTCAGATAATATGGATTGTTATATATTGTTGAAAATAAAATTTTTTGCCTGTTTTGAATTTCAAGTTTAAGTTTTGGGTTTGCTTATAATAAACAATTTCCCCATAGGCAGTAATCTTAATTTCTTAACAACTTTCCTGCAAGACTGAACTATGAGCCACGAATAACCTACATTTCATAAATATTATTTATCTTTCAGTTAGATATACTGTGTGATTACATCAAGAAAGAAATACGTATTTAACCAATATGAATATCAGAATGTTTTTGAAATAAACCTACAAGCTTTCTTTTGAAAGACGAAAACATCTTTCTGGACAGCCGAATTCTTTTAGTCAGAAAAAAAAAGCATCGAGGGGTAGTGGGAAAATATTTTATCCTGAATCTGTAAGTCATGATTTTTATTCTAGATATTAGGCAAAAAAAAAGGCTTTTGAAAGAGATTTGTTTGGAATTGTAACTATTTTCGTAAACTGAGAAATATCCACTTTACTCGTGGCAAATTTCGCTGTTTCTACTTTAGTCTAATGTAACGTTCGCAGGAAATGAGTCAAGTGTTCAACTATAGCATGCTAGGAGTCAGTAGTTGTTGGCAAAATATTTTAACAGCCATTTTTTCCTGAGCCTTCAAGTTCGCCATCTTTTTGACAGCCGAAGAGTCAAACCTACCTGGCGAGTAGTCTTTAATTAGACTCCGTTTTGCCCGCTTTTGTGTGACTTTCGCCAGGACGTCACTGCAATGTTGAACATTCCATAAAATGTCAAGTATCTGGTGGTTCCGCTTCTATGTTTTCTATTTTAGAAATTTTCACTCATTCAATTTAATCAGAATTTTCGACAGTATTCTTTTTTTATTAGAATATTAAAATGTATTTTGGTCTTTCTTTTTCGTTGAATAATTTTTATATGCATGCACATTGGCGAAAGTAGGACTTTTAACATGTTTACTCGCAAGCTGACGTCAAGTTAAAGTATTCAAATTGATTTAAATAATGTATGATGTATATCAAAATGTATGCTTGAATGTTTCAAAATCATAAATGTGCATGTATGCATAGCTAATAGGAATAAAAACAAATTTTTGTCCCTTATCGTTACTTTCTCTTAGCTTTTGCCAACCAGGTATAAATGATACACGAAAGTAGGCACTGTAAAACTGCAAAGTATTTTATGTTATCATGGTGCCATTGATTAATCTTTTGATAATTAAGAGTATATCTATTTAATATTTACAAAAAAAAAGAAAGAAAAAAGAAGAAAAAACTTTCCTGTCCCATAAAATAAAATTGGAAAGCTTGTAAATATGTTTTCTTTATAGCTGAAAGGGCTTTACATTGTTCATAATTACTTCCACCAAGCAGTAGTTAATACATGTTTCTTAATGTCAATATACATCTCAGGAAGGAAAATTTGTCGACTGCTTTTCGAAACTTAGTATGATATCCAAGAGCAATATTGAATATAGGGTAACTGCCGATAATTTGTTGTTAAAGCTCAGAATTAATCCATTTAATAGGCTTTGTAACTTAACGACGTAATTCTACCTTATTTTGTTTTCCACTATACTTTTGACGTTACATATCATAGTAATTTCCTAAGAAGCAACATTTAACGATTATTTTTAAGGAGGGACAAATAGTTCATTTGAGTACAGATATAAAATGTTTCTTTTTCTATTAGTTTGCAAAATTACAATACTGCATTTATGCCTCTGACAAGACTTTTATTTCTAAAACATGACAAGATATACATGAGACTGATTGAAGAAAAGGTTACAGAGAGTAGGTAGGTAGACATCAAGCTTAGAAAAAAATATGTAGATTTTAAAAACACCGTGAACAAACGTGAAAACTGTTTGAACATGCTGTTTAAGATTTGTTCATAAAACCATTGTAACAATTTAATTTAGTATCTCTACCAAGTTAGGACATCTCGTCCCCTGTAGTTTCTGTCATGTTTTATATTTGTTATTTTGCTGTTTTTGTAGTGAAATGTTCATGATGCAATTTATCGTGATGTACTAATACCTCATTACTGACCGTTCTCATTGCAAACTGATATTCACAAGACATATACCCATTTTCGCTGTTAACAAGCATGTTCAATTGACAATCTTATTAAATATCTATATTTATAGATATATACTTGTGATAATATCTTCATAACAACTCTGACTTGGATTGGTTTTCTCGTTACTGGATCATTGCTTTCAGAACACTGTTTGGTACTCTAATACTATTTTCTTATGCTGTGTGAAAATAAAAGATTTACATTATGTTACAAGAGGAAAAAAAAAAGCAAATTTTGTCTAAACTTATTTTTATGAAATCCATAACAAGAACTTCGGTAGTGCATATACAAATGTATTTTTATTCAACAATCTTAAATCTGCCGCACAAAGAAACATTTGTTAATTAATAAATCTGAATGATTAAAATAGTTTACTTATAACAAACTGAAAGTTGTCCTGCTATTAACTCCATTAGAAAATCCGTATTGTGACGTCGTGAAAAAGTAAACCAAATGTCGCACAACCTTGTAACCCATCTACTAGTGTGGTGATACAAGACTTTGTATCACATATATGTACTTTGTGTCACACGGATTTTGTTCCTTATTTCAATGGAAAAATTTCATAATGTTAGATAGATAGAGTGATTTAGAAGGTAATGTCATCGATTTTTGGACTACACAAGGGCCAGAAGAAATACTCAGGTATTTGATACTGTCTAAACTAAAGGCAAAATCTACATATGACTAAGGTCTTTGATCGGGTCGGGAGAATATCTCCTAATCTTTCTATTGCCAGACAGATAAATAATAATTATTTTTGCTTTATGAAATTTATTTTTATGATAGATATGTTTATTAAAGGATTGGGTCAATTTTTTTACGTTATTATTTAATGCAACTTATTAAAATTATGACTACTTGAGTTCTAAATCGTATGCAATCCTGTATATGATCCGGTTATATCACGTGACATCAGTTAAGCTTTATTAAATAATGTACGGCTGGTATTATCTAAAATAAGGTATACAGCTTACTTCAGGTCAATTTATTGCCTTTGTATCCGATTTTCTCTTTCATACTTACTGTACATTGTATCAGCTTTAGTGACTTCAAACCTATCTGATTTAGGTACAACTATTAAGTCTCTTTTCTAATAAAGATATTACAAATTATATTTTAGGAAATTATTTTGAATGGAATTTAGATTTAGAATAATTTTTGAAATCTAAATGAGCTAGTGACATTTTCTTCTTTCTTTAAACAGTTTAGGTCAAGCTCTATGCGTTCTAGGCTACATTCAAGAGTAGTAATTGTGTTATACATGTCATTGTATGACTTATCTGCTCTTTTTTAAATGATTGAAAGACTTTTGATACATGTTTTATAAAATGTTCAATAATATCCAGGAATAAAATCTTCTAAACTTTATAAAGTTGAGAAAAATCCGAAAACGTGGCATTAAACAAATATATAACGAAGCGTTGTATTCTGAACTAATATTTTTAATGGAACAGTTTGTTTGTATAATATACATAGTCAATCTCTGCAATCATCACATACTGTCTGGTTACACCGTATACATCATATTAAAGTTGAAAAAGTGAATATCATGACAGATTTGAACATTACTGAATGCCAATATAGCATTATCTGTACGAATAATTACGTAGAATCTCATTTATGATAAAATGACATATGAATATTGTTTATGAACAATTAGCTAGAAATAACAACACTGATTTATCAATTTCACAGTTCCTTAACTTGACATTTTAAATCTAAATATCGTAGGCTGTATGCATCTATATATCATCTGAAGCCGTAGGTGGTAGAAACGTCATTTCATTAAACCTTTTGCCAGTTACCAAAAGTATGATTTTTTTTCAAAATATACAACGAGGCACAATATGAGTAACATAAGAATCATGCCCAACAGACTCACGATAATGCATAGATGTGGCATAAAATATTTCTGCGCGAATTTTTCTCAAATATATCTAATTTGCATACTAACTGTAAACTGTTGGGACAAAATTGACAAAAATAATTGTAATCTTAAAATATTTTGGTTGTTTGAAATATTTTCTACTGTAAGCTTTGAAGCTATCTTGATGTGTTGAAGAAGGACGAAGAGAAGGGTGGCATTGGCTTGGCTGATACATTCTATTTTAATGGGAGATAACACGCAGACTATTCCTGTCTCGTAGTTTAGTCCTTATTTGTATAGTCTATAAATATTTGTCAATTATGCTTTGGCGATTGAATTTGGTTTTAATATGAAGATATGTATCTATGAAAAAGAATTTACAAATTGGCAAAGAAACAACAGAAGTGTGAATTTTACGGAAGAAAAAAAAACGGTATGTTAAAAACCAACATGAACAAATTAATGTTTTCATCACGTCTTTAAATATACGTGACTGTATTAGTTACCATCTATGGCCAATACTCGCCACCGTACACTAATAATGGTAACCAAACATATTAAAAGTCACAGGATATGATATGAACTGCAGTTGCCAAAGCTAAAGTATTTCACCCAACTGAGTCTCTCGCCTTGTGGCTATTATTTTCAAAATAAATAAAGGAAGAAGAATGTAAATTTTAAAAAGTGACTTAGCTATATCTACGGCAACTGGATTCCATGACAAAAATGTCACTGCTTTTGCCATGA
>JAOXYI010321327.1:0-16689 GCA_028566495.1 Lithophaga antillarum
AATTTGAACTGTAGATGCAAGGTAAAGTGTTGTTTAACATGTATTATGGGTTTTTATGAAAAATTTTCTATTTTAACTGAATATGCAAATTTAGCATATTTTGACTAAATTCCAATTAAAAATTAATTCCTCTGAAAATACTCTACCAAACTGAATCAAACTTTGGTGGAATGGTCCTTGGGTGGTTCCCTTTCAGAATTTTGTCTGATTACCCCACCTGACATCTAAGATTGCAGTCATTAATAAAAATAGAAAGTATTGAAATCTTTGTCTAGAACGATGGAGTCAAATCAAATACTAACCTGAAGCCAATAGGAAACCAGGTGAGCGATACAGGCTCACTCAGGTGAGCGTCTAGTTATTAATACAGTTATATCTCGTGTATCAGGTGCAACTGAATCATTTGACAGTATATGGAATATTTGGAAAGAGAACTGCACAAAGACGCTATCTTGGCTGTATATTGATTTAGAAAGCGGAATCTTGGAAGTTAAAGGCCTCGAATCTTAGGGTAGAGCTTGCATTTGAAGTTTGTGACAGTGCATGGAAATTTTTAGGTGTCAAAAAAATGGGCCATAAAAGATTCATCTGAAAAGAAAAACACTAAAGGGGAACATATTTTTCTTTCAAACCAACTTAGTCCCATTCGCGGTTCACGAAAATGATCTTCCGTGTACATATGCATAAGGAAGGTGTCACCGTGACGACCGAAACTTTAACAAGGACGCCATAATCCCCACCTCAAGTGAAAAGAAAGCCATTCGGACTAAACTCAATGTCAACATGTTCGTTGTAATGTAAAGTAAAAGCCAAAACAATATCATCACCACAAAGGTATTTCGGTTTGGCGAATGATGTAAAAACCACAGTTTTTGTCGTCAAGGAACGTTTCCATTTTGAAAATTTCTAGAAAATATTTGCGTGTCTGTCACAATGCGAAATCGCTAGGACAGAAAAGACATTTTATGTAGATTTGAATAATATCTCTTTCCCATCATCACTTTACAGATAGTGCAACTCCAGCATATGGTTTAGCTGTGAAGTGGGTGTATTTTTATTATGTATTTTTCATTTTTCGTCTGTAATTGTTATGTATTTGCATAAAAAGATAAGACTAAATTAAAGTACTTTAATGCCAACATTCTAAAAAAACCCGTAATTGTCTAAATGTTTGCCTAATGTTATATGTCAACTGCCGGGCAATGGATGGCAGTGTTTGTAAGATGGCTTGACTAGTTTTTTTATTTATAATTTATTGATATACTCCCGCATATGCAGCCAAATTAGTCAATTTTTTATATAGCAGTTATCGATAAAGAGCAAAGAATACCGCATATGTCGACGCTAGGGACTGTCTTGAACTCGCTGTGAGGTATGAGCGTTTGGCTCATTGTTGAAAACCTTACAGCGGCATTCAAGATGAAGAACAGTAATAAAAGTGCTATTCCTTTGCTTTTTGGTTGTTTCGTCTGATTTTGTCTCATGTTCATCTACCATATTCGTTCTTTTTTAATTGATTGTTTTTCTACAGTATCGTACATTTTGTTTTTTACCAAAGCATTACAGAATAAAAAATGGCTTCCGAGTTTTCAGACATCATTTGGAATGACAATCGAGCAATTTCTTCAAAGAATCAAAGAAATAAGGCAAGGAAGTTTAGTATAATATTATTATGTTTATACAGATTGAAACTGAGTAAAAATGAATTGACAAAATATCCTTTGTAAAGTGTAATAAAAACAACAAAAAAGTAACCATTCAAGTTTACTTTGCTATTGCTGAGTTGTGCATTTGTTTACCAAAATGCGAAATTTACTTGTGGGATAGCAACATTTTTCTTGCATTTAGGCAAAGGTTTACTTGGAACAACTACAGTTAGTCTATTATCAGTCAAAAAACATAAAGTTGTGCAATTGCATGTTTATCAAATGGAAGATTATATGGATAATCAAACGTAATATTTTATATCCCCTTTTCAGTATTTCAGTTTGATCTTTTACACAGGTAGAAAAAAAAATCAGTAAATGAAATCAATTATATATGGAAGCCACTAAGTGCTATGATGATTTTTTTTAGTTTTTAAGTTGTAATAACGACTTGTATCAGTAGTATTGGCGCACGAAATACTTATTATTTTTCGGGGCTGAGGATTTTGTGGCGCCGCAAGTGACTCCTGTGTGATGTCACGGATGACGTCATGTGTACCGAAAGTAAGGTCAAAGATCAGGTAACTAGGAAGGGGTATGGTACATGCACCATTGTTACCATAGCAACGGTCCGGAAGTCGTTGTCAAGGGAGGTAATTTCCCGCCCTTTTTCATGTAATTGGTGTCAATGGTCCCTAGTTCTCCGTGTTCTTGTCCCTGAGTGGTCTTCTACCACGTCCTCGTTCATTGTGATCCACCATCTTGGATCTTCGTGACGCGCATGCGTCACTGAAGTGCACAGGGGAGGTAATTTCCCGCCCTTTTTCATTCTTTGGGGTGTCTGTGGTCCCTGCTTCTCGCTGTTTTTTATCTTAGGTTTGGGTCTTCTGAAAGAAAAGAATATTTTATTTATTTATTTACAAAAATTATAAGTGTAATCATAATAAATTTGTAATATAATACTAACAAATATATATTTACAATATTTTGCCAGTTAAATCCCCTGGTTTAATTGGCAACTAATACACACGGATGAACCTTAGTGGGTTTGTTGTACCACTAAGGTAAATTGTTAACAACACTTTTGGTACAATAAAACGTTGTTGAAGTTGAAAAAAAAAGGTTTGGGTCTTCTGTCATGGCCGTGTTCCCCGTGGCCTGCCATGTTGGATCATCGTGACGCGCATGCGTCAGTGCTCAGGGGGTAATTTTCCCGCCTTTTTTATTCATGTGGTCCCTTTGGTTCTGATTCTCTGTGTCTTTTGTCTTAGGTAAGAGTCTTCTGTCCTGTCTGCGTTCGCCTTGGGTCCACCATGTTGGATGGTCGTAACGCGCATGCGTCACTTGGCTCAAGGGACGTAATGTCCCGGCCTTTGTCGTTCATTGGATCCTCATGATCCTGGTTCTCGGTGTATTTGTCTTAGGTAAGGGTCTCTTGTTGTGTCTGTGTTGGCAAAAGTCCATCATGTTGGATCCACGTCACACGCATGCGTCACTGGACTACACAGGGGAGATAGGTCTGATTCCCCTTTTTTCTTCTTGTATTTCTTAAGTAATCTTTGGGATAGACTCCTGTTCTCCGATTTGCTTCTGTAAACTCCGGATATTCTTCGATCTGTCCCTGTATGCTCCCGTTTTTATCCGATTCGCTCCTGGGTACCCCTAATTTTCGTCAACTGGCTCCTGTATGCTCCCGTTGTTCTCCGGCTTGCTCCCTTGTACTCCCATGGACCCCAGACTGGTTCCAGACCGTTTTAATGACTTAATTACACGTTATAACGAGGTAGCCAACTCGTAATTGCATTCTTATTATCTTGTTATTAACTTGCTTTAATATACAACTAAAGCATGAAAATATATTCAAACAATAAAAAGACATGACAGAGTAACACTTAGCTAATGAAATTTTCTCTTTTGAAGCACGGATTTAGCCGAGTTTGTTAGTACTCCTGCCGTCATGCTAGGCGCCATGTCGTATATATATAAAATGTTGTGTTTCCACTCAGAGATTGGGCGACTAAAATCAAATCTGTTTCGTCAGATGATTTTGAGAGTGAAGATTACATCAAAATTGTTTGGATAAAATTACATCAGAATTGCTTTGGCACTGACATGATTTATTAGGATACCTTTTTTGTTACAAATTTACAGTTTATAGATTTCAAAATTTTATTAAAACTAAGGTGTTAACTTCGTCAGGCAAAGTTGACCTTAGCTGGATTTAGGCTGTTCTGTTGATGCCCCATTTCGATTTTGTGCTCCCAATGTTTTCATATTTGTTTGGCTTTCCGAACTTTTGGCCACGAGCGTATCTGATAAAGATTAATCCAGAAAAGCATTTTATTTTAAAATGTGGTATCTGTGATGCTAGTTAATAAATTATAATAACCGTGCATCTTTAATACACTTGTAGAGATCCTGTTAAACAGACACAGCTACACTTGTAAAGAGCCTATTAAGCAGATACAGCTGTGTGTTATCAGATCAGCTATTTACAGACAAACAATAAACAGAACCGTATAAAATCGGAATGACGACTTTAAAAATGAATGAGTTATCATACGGTTGATTCTGTACATCCAAAATGTGTATAATACTATGTTATTACATTGCAAAATTGTTAGTACAATATCATCCAAAGTCAAAATAAAAAAAAAAAAAAAAAGAAAAAAAAAATTTACTTTCTCGTATAGTTTTGATATTATTATCAACTAATATGTAGTAGACGTGACCTATAAGGCAAGCGATAGCATTTGTCCCTGTTGCTGCCAAAACCCGGATTTTGGGATTCGTTCCGGTACTTTTGGTTGTAACCGGAAGTTTGATTGATTTCAACAATTTGATCTTCAAAATGTCAAAAATGGGTCTGGTTTTAATCTAGAATAATCCTCTGTTTCTTTTGATATTATTTACTGTGAAGATTTGTTCTGAAAAGAAAAAAATCAAAATATTGTTACACCAATTGTTTACGTATTGTTATTAAATTACCTTTTAGTAGTATAGGCGCACAAAATAGGTCGCAGTTTTCAGGAAGGGCTGAGGCGCCGAAAGTAACGTCCTGTGTGACGTCACAGATGACGTCATGGGCAACGGAAGTGAGGTCAGATGACCAGGAAGGGGGCATGGCGTATGCGCCATGGTTACCATAGCAACGGAACGGAAGTGGTTGTCAAGGGAGGTAATTCCCGCCTTCTTTCATCCAACTGGTGTCTTTGGTCCCTGATTCTCGGTGTTTTTGTCTTAGGTAAGGTCTCCTGTCACGTCTGCGTTCTCCGCGGTCCAACATCTTCGATTCTCGTCACGCACATGAGTCACTGGAGTGCTCAGGGGAGGTAATTTCCCGCCATTTTACATGTAATTGGAGTGCATGGTCACTAGTTCTCCGTGTCTTTTGTCCCTAGGTGGTATTCTATCACGTCCTCGTTTATCGTGGTCCGCCAGTTTTTTTTTCTTGACGCGCATATGTCAGTGGAGTGCACAGGGGAGGTCATTTTCCCGCCTCTTTCATTCTTCGAATATCTGTGATCCTTGGTTCTCGCTATTTTTGTCTTAGGTTCAGGTCTTCTGTCACGTTCGCTTTTATCGTACTTGCCATGTTGGATCTTCGTGACGCGGATGCGTTACTGGACTGCTTAAGGGAAGTAATTTCCCGTCTTTTTTTCATTCATTTGGTCCCTATGATCCTGGTTTTCGATGTTTTTTTATTTTAGGTAAGAGTCTTCTGTCTTGTCTGCGTTCGCCATTTTGGATGGTCGTAACCCGCATGCGTCAATGGGCTCAAGGGACGTAATTTCCCGACCTTTGTCGTTCATTTAATCCTCATGATCCTGGCACTCGGTCTTTTTGTCTTAGGTGGTGGTCTTCTATGATGCTCGTGATATCCATCGTCCACCATATTTGATTGTCATAACGCGCATGCATCACTGAAGTGCTTATGGGAGGTAATTTCCCGCCTTTTTTATTCTTTGGGGGTATATATGGTTCTTAGTAGGGTCTCTTGTTGTGTCTGCATTGGCCATAGTCCATCATGTTGGATCCTTGTCACACGCATACGCCACTGGACTACACAGGGGAGATAGCTCTGATTCTCCCTCTTTTCTTCTTGTATTTCTTAAGTAATCTTTGGAATAGGCTCCTGTTCTCCTATTCTCGCCTGTGTTCTTCGATCTGTTCCTGTGTGCTCCCGTTTTTCTCAAGTCGCTCCTTGGTACTCCTCATTTCTCTCGACTCGCTCCTGTATGCTCCCGTTGATCTCCGGCTTGCTCCCTTGTACTCCCGTGGACCCCAGGATGGTTCCAGACGGGTCTCATGGGTCTGCTGAGGAGGAGGAGGTAGAGGACTGCTGCTGCTGCTCGGCAAAGGTATGCTGTGGCTGCTGCCGCTGCTGGTCGGGAAAGGCATGCTGCTGCTGCTCTTTTGTTTAGAAAGGTATGATGTTGCATATGGTTGTTAATGGTGTGGAGTGTGTGCTTGCTCTTCGCGTGACGTTTCAAGTGCGAGGACCAAAGGTAAGTTCCACCACACTATGCGCAGGTGTTGGTTATGATGTAGGCTAGAACGTGACAGTCCTTGGTTCTCGGTGTATTTGTCTTCTGTTGTGTCTGCGTTGGTTGTGGTCCACCATCTTGGATCATCATGACGCGCATGCGTCAATGGAGTGCTTAAGGGAGGTACTTTCCTGTCTTTTTAGCCCACCTGACCCAAAAGGTCATGGGAGCTTTTGCTACCACTTGACGTTCGTCGTCTGTCGTTCGTCCTTCCGTCCATCGTAAACTTCTTTATTTTAATCTTCTCCTCTGAAACCATTGGGCCAATTGGGACCAAACTTTGGTGGGATAGTCCTTGGATGGTCCCCTTTCAGAATTGTGTCCGACGACTCGTTCGCCGACCAAGATGACCGTTACTAAAAATAGAAAATTCGGCAAAAAATCAATTAAAAATCTTCTTCTCTGAAACTATTTGGCCAATTGGGACCAAACTTTGATGGAATGGTCCTTGGATGGTCCCCTGTTAGAATTGTGCCCGACGTCCCCGGCCGCACACCAAGATGGCCGCCGTTACTAAAATAGAAAATTCGGCAAAAAATCAATTAAAAACCTTCTCCTCTGAAACTACTGGACAAGTTGGAATCAAACTTTGGTGGAATGGTCCTCAGATGGTCCCATTTCAGAATTGTGTCCGATGATCCCGGCCGTCAACCAAAATGGCCGCCGTTATTAAAAATACAAAATCTGGCAAAAAATCAATTAAAAAAATTCTCCTCTAAAACTGCATGGCCAAAAGGGATCAAACTATGGTGGAATGGTCCTTTGGTGGTCCTTTTTCAGAATTGTGAGACGATCCCGGCTCCAACCAAGATGGCCGCCGTTACTAAAAATAGAACTTGATGCAAACATAGGTTTGTGACATATCATAAGACTCAAATGAAAAGTGCTGTTGAGGCATGATGTCATTTGTTCATTATAGCATCCGGTTAGCTGCCGTTGCTAAAAAATAGAACTTAATGCAAACATAGGTTTGTGACATATCATAAGACTTGAAATGAAAAGTGCTGTTGAGGCATGATATCAGTTGTTCATTATAGCATCCGGGTAGCAATATTTGTTTTCAAAATGTCTGCTGTTACTAAAAATAGAACTTAATGCAAGCAGGGGCTTGTGACATATCACAAAATTCGAAATGGCAAGCGCTGTTGAGGCATGATGTCAATTATTTGTTTTACCATATTTGTAGCTGTTTTTTCCCAAAATGGCTGCCATTTCTAAATCTAGAAATCTTGCCAATTTTGGCCGATTATGCAAATTAAGCATAAATTAGCAAAAAATCATTTAAAAATCTTCTTGTCAAAAACCACTGGACCAATTTGAACCCAACTTAGCCTGAATGGTCCTAAGGTAGCCCCTTTCAAAACTGTATCCGGCAGTCCTGTCCATAATCCAAGATAGCCGCTGTTACTAAAAACAGAAATTTCGTCAAATGGCTTAAACAGCTTTATTTTAAGCCTGATTTGGCTCCAATTTGAACTGTAGATGCATGATTATGAGCTCTTCAACAAATTTTATGGGATTTATGTTCAACTCTGTGGATTTGGCTGTTTATGGAAATTTGTTTTTCCAAAAATGGCTGCCATTTCTAAATCTAGAACTCTTGCCAGTTTTGGACGATTATGCAAATTAGGCATAAATTAGCAAAAAATCATTTAAAATTCTGTTTGTCACAAACCACTGGGCCAATTTGAACCAAACTTGACATCAATGGTCCTTAGATGATCCCCTTTCAAAATTGTGTCCGGCAACCCTGAACCCTAAGATGGCCGCTGTTACTAAAAAGAAATTTCACCAAAATGGGCAAAACCGGTTTATTTTAAGCCAGAAAAGTACCTCCCTTAAGCGCTCCAGTGACGCATGCGCATCATGATGATCCAAGATGGTGGAATACGACCGACGCAGACACAACAGAATACCCTTAAACAAGACAAATACACCGAGAACCAAGGACTGTCATGTTCGACCAACACCTGCAGACAGTGTGGCAGAACTTACCTTTGGTCCTCGGACTTGAAACGTCACGCAAAGAGATAGCACCCACTCCACACCATTAACAACCATATGCAACATCATACCCTTCTGAAAAAGCAGCAGCATCATACCTTTCCTGACTACCAGCAGCAACAGCAGCCACAGCATACCTTTCCTGAGCAGCAGTAAAACCAACAGCAGCCCTCTATCTCCTCCCCGTCAGCAGACCCATAAGACCAGTCTGGAACCCGTTAGACCCACCTGGAACCAGCCTGGGGTCCATTGGAGTACAAGGGAGCAAGCCGGAGAACAACGGCAGCATACAGGAGCGAGTCGAGGAAAATGAGGATTACCAAGGAGCGACTCGGAGAAAAACGGGAGCATACTGGAACAGATCGAAGAACACAGGAGCGAATAGAACAGGAGCCTATTCCAAAGATTACTTAAGAAATACAAGAAGAAAAGAGGGAGAATCAGAGCTATCTCCCCTGTGTAGTCCAGTGACGCATGCGTGTGACGAGGATCCAACATGATGGACTATGGCCAATGCAGACACCATCTTAGACAAAAAGACCGAGTGCCAGGATCATGAGGATCAAATGAACGATAAAGGCCGGGGAATTACGTCCCTTGAGCCCATTGACGCATGCGGGTTACGACCATCCAACATGGCGAACCCAAGGCGAACGTAGACAAGACAGAAGACTCTTACCTAACACAAAAAAAACACCACAAACCAGGACCACAGGGACCAAATGAATGAAAATTACTTCCCTTAAGCACTCCAGTGACGCATGAGCATCATGGAGATCCAACATGGCAAGCCGCGATGAAAGGGAACGTGACAGAAGACCTCAGACTAAAACAAAAACAGCGAGAACCATGGACCACAGACACCCCAAGAATGAAAAAGGGCGGGAACATTACCTCCCCTGTGCACTCCAGTGACACATGCGCCTCACGAAAATCTTGGACCACGATGAACGAGGACATGACGGGAGACCCTTACCTAAGACAAAAACACCGTGAATCAGGGACCAAGGTCACCAATTGGATGAAAAAAGGTGGGAATTATCTCCCTTGACAACCACTTCAGGTCCGTTGCTATGGTAACCATGCGCCATGCCCCCTTCCTGGTCATCTGACCTTTGACCTCACTTCCGGTGCTCATGATGTTATCCGTGATGTCATATAGGACGTTATTTCCGGCTCCTCTATTGGCACCTCGGCGCCTCCTGAAAAATACGACCTATTTCGTGCACCTATACTACTCCTGTTTATGAAGGATATGCAAATTTCACCAGTAAAGTATAACATTTTTTGAATGACACGAGTCAATTTTAGCTAAAATGCAAGTCAACATAACACTGAACACAATCAAGGGTCGCATACTTCCGCTATCAATACATTTTTCTATCATAGAACAAACATTTACTAAAAGAATGCATACACACATGCATTTATTGTTTAAATCGACATTAAATCAGCATAAATGAAATTTCATGAAGAAAAATCAGATAAAAAAGTGACAATCCATATTTGTCCATAAAAAATATAAATTGTGGCTAGTAAAGTGTCCCATCAGGAGAAATAATTTATCGGTAAGGAATCGTCTAAACCCAAGAAAAGGGTCATACAAAACTCAGTCAAGGATGGCTTCTGTGGTATATTTTCGTTAATTTGACAAAAATATGTCCTTCTAAGCTATCCTAGAACAATTTAGTGATTGGGAAATAAAAATGCCTATTTGTGTGTATTGTAGTGTCGTATTTGGCATTACGAAATAGTTTTTACATAAGTTAAATATAAATCACTAAGCACATAGTTCTATTGTTCTAATGTTGATGTCATTAGAGTATTTGATTTTGTCTTTATATAATAAATTATATCCATGTGTATAAAGAAGTCAAACTAACTCAAAAGTATGTGCTGTAAGCTTAGTTCAACATATTTTGTCCTAAAAATGTTTTGGTCGTCTGTTTTCCCCATAATTCTACAGTAAAACACAAATCAAAAACTCGTTATGCGCAGCTCAGCCGTCTTGTCGATTCGCACTTTTTGTATAGTGATGATTTTAAGGATAATGCTTTTTTAATTAGAAAAGTTATTTTGTCCGTTGTCAAGCTCATTCGGGAGATAATATCCAAAATGACATCACCGTGCATTTGACTCGATATAAAATGCGAGTGCTCTAATTACATTTTTTGTTAATTGAAGCATATCTGTTGATTAAAATGTTTTAAATAAAGTTTAGAGGTGAAGAGCTCTTTAAAATTGTAACTTATAACTAGAAAGAACATAATTATACTAAGTTGATTCAAGGTGATTATTACACGGGTAATGATAACCTCGGTGATTCGACCTGTTTCGAATTTTGCTAACTCCGCTTAGCTTCGAATTAAGGCCTGGAGGGGAAAGGGTAAGAGTTGAAAACAAGGTCGCCCCAGCATCTTGGGGCAACTGCAGAGGGCGCTTCTCATGACGTCATATTAATTCAATTGTGTCGTCAAATATTTGTTACTGTGACGTGAACTTGATTTGACGGGAACGTCGTTGATGTTTACCGCTAGTGGGCGCTGTTTCATGAGTTCCCCACTCACGACTCGTCTTCTTAATCGGAGTGTAGGCGGATAAATGTAGAATACAGTCTTGGCAGGCCGAGACTAGGGTAATGATTAAACTACGGACAAATCAAACGCACCCATAATTTACCGTCACACCTAATTGATTCAAAACATAATTTTTGCCGACTTCTTTATTTACGATATTTTTCTCGAGAAATTTTAGGGTGAATGCTTTTTTATTAGCAACATTATTTATTCCCCCTGTAGGAGCTGATAATGACATTTTAGAGCTTTTCTTAAGTTTATTAGGTTTTACAACCTGGCATATATTTCTTTTATTTTTAAGCAAAGAGCATGCAATAATAAACCTTAACTTTTTAATTCGTAAGTAACTTTTAATAGACATGATAAGCGGGATAAACAATTGCAAACACCTTTTCTGCCTTATATAATGAAGAGCTCCAATTCTATTGTTCTTTTTCAACCGGAAACCTGACTGTTTGTACCTGCAGCGGATGTTTAATAAAAAAATTTAGGAATCAGTGAAGCGTACCATGCCTTGCCGTACAAATCAGCACGTGGTAATCAAATATATTTTGTTTACAATTGACCAAATCTCATCCATATTCTTCCCCTGAAATGTTTTGTAGTACGTAATGTATTCCGGAAATATTAAAATATCAAACTAAAATGTCAAATAAAAGGTGAGTTCAATTATATTCAAGACTATATAAATACTGTATTGTATTTGAATACTTACCAACGTCAATTGGATATTTTACTGTTGTAAATATTTGTGATAATAAAATTACCAATTGACGTCCGCAATTAATCCAATACAATACATTTACTTTTCGGCAGGTAAACCCGTGTATTTTACCCACTGAAAAGTAGAGGGTATGGTAAGGACACTTTTTTGCTCCCTGTATTTGTCAAATTGCTAAGTAGTACTAATAGTTGAGTTACTATTCTGTAAGTACTTATTTAACCCCACTTCTTCAGAAAATAGCAGCCATAGTTTTATATCAGACGTAAAACTCAATATTTTGTTGCTCAAAGTTAGCCATTTTTGTTTAAAATTGCAAAAATGGCAGAAAATCACCATTTTAGAGAAAGTTTTGTTGAACATTTAATATGAGCCAGAGCGAATGCCAACAAGATATTTAATGAGAAGTATATTTTTATGTAATACATTTGTCATGTAAATATTTTTGGTACTCGCTCTGGCTGATATTTATTTTGATCAAAAACTAGTGAAAAATTGGCTAAAATTGGCAATTTTGGCAAAAAACTCAATTATGACATGCTTATGACATCATTATGACGTCATAATTAGGAAATTTGTATAAAACTGTTCAGTTGAATAATTAAGATACACTATACATTAATTTTAGCCTTATTGTCCACATTTCTGAAAATCTTCAATTTAGGGGGCACTTTGAGTGCTCTTATCCTACCTTTTCCTTTGAATGTTAGTCAATCAAATACTGTATTTCATTAGAATTTCCACTATTTGCCACTGAAGCGGACAACTCGAAATGTTATGTTTGTTTCAGCGTAGCAACGAAGATATTGTTCTTGACAAAAAAGTACTATTACAGATGACGCTAATAATTATATCGCTGATTCAAACAGATTTCATATATCCATTCATAGATTCGATTTTTTGTATCTTCTTTTTCAAATGTGTGATATATTTTTTTTTAAATAGTGCTTGATAAATTTTGGTTGTCCTTAACGAGAGAAACTACTAGTTTTGACTTCATAATTTTACAACATGTACACTGACTCTCATCGTTTACGTCAAAATTTATAAAATTTAAAGAAGTGGACCACATAGTTCGTCCCGCGTCATATTTATTTTCTCAAGCACAGAAGTCATTGTGAGAGAGATAATAAACGGTAATCGTCTAACAGCCTGCGGTAGTAATATGTAATGATGGATAAAGTAATTTGCTGGATCCCTATATGTGCTGGAAACACATATTGTAGCCCTTTTTATCATGAATATGGTAACTCTTTATGAAATCTATCGATATACTATCGACAGCTCTTGAAAAGAGGAATCCAATGAAAAAGTCCCATCAGAATCTGTACTGCAAAAATAGCGTTTAGTGTCTAAACATTTTTTCTAAACGCACTCGATATCCGTTTTTTTTGAAACATGTTGTATTTCAAAACATGTATTATATCTAAACGTGTGTTACAGTTTCACAAATCGTACAGGATGGTCTTAAGTTATAGTTTCTTGGTACTATTTGACTACTGGATTTTCCCGATTTGTCACGTGACCTAATTATTTTTTGTCAATATAACGGAACTATAAACAACTGTCATACAAGTGGGAGGTTTGACGTCATAAAACCAGGTTTAACCCACCATTTTCCATGGAAAATGCTTGTACCAAGTCAGTAATATTACAGCTGTTTTCCAGTTGTTTCGTTAATTGAGATGGTGGAGTCTTCTCGATTTTGTCAGTTTTTATGGACTTTCCCTTTTGAATACGCCTTGAAGTACGATACTTTTGTATATCTAAACGTGTGTAGCTTATCAACATTTACGTGTATTAATTTACGATATTATTTAGTTCTAAACATATTTTTTATATACTAATAACCCTAGGGCTTTGTTTTTATTCAATCAAAATAATAAGTTTCCTTTTTTTAAAGTTTATATTTCTGTAACAAACTGTTGGTTGCCCATGGTAACACCAACTGAATGTCATGAAGAAATTGATCACCTGTTTCATATCATATAACTGGTCTCGTTGTTTACCCATACTAACTGGTGCAAGCTACATTTGTCCATCATTTTTTGGTATCTGATCATCCAACCTTTTCACCTAAAATATAGATAAAGGATTCACAAAGTATCATATTCAATATACTAGTGTCGTAAACAAGTAACATTCGACATATCCCCCCTTTTAAAGTTTGTAGTATTGTCATGTCAACTGGTAATCTCGCATTCAAAAATCACATTCATTGCATTAATCAATTTGAATCTGGTATATTTCACAATACACACGCACACAGAAATATTTTCGTGTTTGTAAATTAAATTCAAAGTCTGATTGTGTACTGTCGTTGTCAAATATTAATACAATCAAATATAAAATGACCACTTATCTAATATATGATAGATTCCTGTCGCTCTGAAGTCTTTTTCAATCGTCTTCTTTTCTTTGGCAAATGTTGTAACCTCGATTTTCAAATTTTAAAAATATATAACTGAAACGGACCGTGATAAGTAAAATATCCTGTATACAGATACATTTACATATTTAGACTTTAAATATCTATGTGTTTAGAAGTTAATGTAAAAATGTCATCCATTTAGGAACGTGCTTAGCAGAGGAAACGTAACATTTAATTTCTAAACATCTTTAGAGATTTGTATTTTGCACCTCTTTTTACCCATTTAAATCCTAAATATGTTTATAACTTAACATGTCACAAGCAGGACATGTATTAATGTAAAACAAATTAGTAAACATGTTTAGATCTAAACGTGTACTGATATATGTTTAAATCTGATACGGCATTTTTACGGTGTGGCAATACAACTGGAAAAAGAACGAATATGAGGTAAATGTACGTGAGACAAAATCACACGAAATACATAGAAACAACCATTAAGCAAAGGAACAGCGCTTTTATTGCTGTTCTCCATCTTGAATGTCGCTGTAGGGTCTTCAACAATGAGCTAAATGCATTGTAAAATTCTTTTTTGTACTCAACAAAACGAATATTTATCAAAAAGGGATCTGTCAGACCAAGTCATTACTCCCTAAATTTTATGATCGCCATCACGACTTTTATATCTGTTTCGAAAATGATCTCAGATAAATTTTCGTGACCATTTAACCGCTCCTTGGCCGATTTTTGAAGTATCACTAGCTTAACCACTGGGCAATACGACGGATGTTGCTGGCTAAGCAGGACAAGGTTACCCTTCCCGAGCATCAGATATCACTTCCGGTTTTTATGGCAGTTCGTATTGTCCAAGTTTTAGTTTTGAGTGTTGTTTTCTTGTTTGTTTGTGTTTGTTCCATCTTGTGTGTTTCTGTTTTGCCTTGTCCCTTCGTACAGTAAAACCTCGTTATACTGCCACCATATTTCCAGCAAAATTTTGGCGTTATAAAGGAGTTTGGCGATAAATCGAGGCAGCATTACAATGAATTTGTTCAGGAAATAAGAAAAATGGACTTTGAAAAACTGGCTTTAAGAGAGGTGGCAAATGAAATGAGGGGCATTATAACGAGGTTTTACTGTATATGATTTTGGCTTGTCCCTTGGTGTATGATTTTGCCTGGTGCTTTTTGTCTATCGTATCGGCATCTTATAAATAATTATTTTGTTTCAGAGTCTTATAAATAAGTTAATACCTATTAAAGGATATTTTTATTTTGTTTCAGATTCTTATAAATAAGTTAATACCTATTAAAGGATATTTTTATTTTTTTTCAGATCAAGCTCTTTTAAGTTTGAAGACTCAGTTTACATATGACACAACGGTTGCAAACTGTACAGATACTAATTAAAATTAGTCATATATGTAAATACAGAAATTCCTTTAGCATAATAAACTAGTTCTACTCTGAAAAAAGTAAGAAACGAGTTCGAATCCGGCAAAAAGTTTAAATTCGAAAACCCAACATTAGGAAGCATGCATCTTTTATGTTTCCTTGTATGTATTTTATCACTTGTCTACAGTAGTGAAGCGAAAATTAAAAGTTTTTTTCAAAATATCAGCCATCAAGCCGGTTATGGATTCCAGAATCAAAACACTGAATACGAAATTGAGGAATTTATTAATGAAAAATTCAAACTGAATCTGCAGCTGTCGAAAGGAATAAAGTATCTTATGATGAAGCAGTCTCACTTTCTAACAACTAGTAAAGAAGGAAATGTTTCTGAAGCATGTATAAATGATAGCTCACTAATGTTCAGGGACATTGTGAATGGGACTGATTATGCTACAAACAGTAAGTACTGTAAAGGTTTTGTTATGGTTATTTACATATGTATGCCACACTTTCTTAATTCAGAAGCAATTAATTCTCTAGTAGTGAAATATATTGGTAATAAGTAATTATGACAATTGCCAATATCAAATTTCAAGCAGCAACTTTTAAGAGCAAATTAATTCGATTTCCAAGTGCACAAACTCTCAAAATCATTTTAGCTCTGGATATATATCACAAATGTAAAAACCTACTATACAACGAATTTTACCTTCACAATGAAATGAAGTGTTGAAGTAGTGAATTTAAGATCTTTCACAATGTAATTGTATATAATAAATTACAAAAGGTGACCTAATGATTGAAGACACCTTCCATCTTTAAATTTCCAATTCATTAGGATTGGAATGTAGAAAATTGTAAGCTTAGAGACTTTTTGTACAATTCATATGTTTTTATTGTCATACTCAACCAAATTTTATTCGTCAAGTTTTCGTACAAATATCTTGAAAATACCCCTTGATCTGTTTAGATATGTTTACTGTCGGGCAACGAATGACAGTGTTGTAAGAGTTAAGGTTACTAATTTATTGGTTAACCAATCATTCTCAAAAACATGGCCCAATAGTGAAATTCATCTTTTAAATTTCCGGTTTTCAATTTCATTTTCACAAAATAGAGATAACATAGGTTTTCATCTAAAATTTCCTGCAAAATGTCTATTGGTTATTGTTTCATTTGAAAACACGAAATAGTATCAAATGCAGACTAGATAAAAACTCTCGACTACAAAAAACCAAGATCAATAACATTTTGGGCAAAGTTAAGTCGTTCATAAAATCAATTTAAATGCAGGAATAGATCTTGATATTTTACGAAAGAGAAAAAGATATGTGAAAAAATTCAGCAACATTGTCATGAGTGTACTATTCATTTATCAATTTACCGACAGAATTTGTTTCAGCATAATTTAGAACTGGAAGAAGATTAAAATA
>JAOXYI010321328.1:0-10350 GCA_028566495.1 Lithophaga antillarum
TAATTTCAAAAAGCTTTTCAAACTTTTGTATATTTCCTGGAAGTCTCCATGACCAATAATTTTTTTTTTCAATTTTGACAAACTTTTGCACAAAATCAACATAGGCTCCGACAGCAGGGTTAGGCTTTGCAGGATGCGGGGATAGCTGTCGTTTCCGACAGCCTGCGTCTAGTTTTGTTTATTTCATAGATTTTTACCATACATATTGCTGAAATTATGAGGAATTCATTTTCCGTATTCCTACGTGCAAATGTTTTGTATTATAACAACATTGACAATGGCAATTGTTATGATGTCAAAGGAGTGAAAATAACACTGTTATTTCACATGTGAAATATCATTTTTATTTCACTTGGAAATCACGATATTCTCATCGCTCTCTATGTAATAAATATTAAAACTGTTAAAGTATATTACATTATTTTTTTGTAACATCTGCCATCAAAGTGGCTTAACTGAATGATAATTATATGGAATTATGTATGCAGCACAAACGGGTAAATTGTCTGGAAGAAATAAATGTAAAACATTAAGACTTCCTAGCATGTGTAACTTGCTGCTAGAGAATGAATGACCTAATTACATACCTGCAAGACATTACCAAAAAGCCAATGTGGTTTAGGACCTGGAAATTTGGACAAAATTTTAATAACACCTTGGAGCCATTTCATATACTTCACAATTCTTATTATAATGTAGGTCATCACCAAGGTTACAGCTCCAACAATGAAAGTCCATGTTAAAGTACCCATAATGCTATCTCTGCTGTTCTGCTTTACTCCTGAAAACATAAATTAGAACATTATAGAAATTACAAGGATCACAGGTCCATATCCTGTTGCATACAGTAAGGTTTACTCAATGCAATTAGATAGCATGCAGAATTCTCCCCAGATTCTATTATCATAATGGGATCACTAGGCTCTATCTCTTCTTTACTGTGTGCTATAATTTATAACTGTGCTGCAGACTTAACTTCTGTAGCTCAAACTTGAATGGCTTGAACACCTTGCATTTTTCAAACCACAGGTTCTTAACACTTTGACCACAGTCTATCAGAAATTTCTGTTGAGAACACTGACCATGAACCTTAATGTCTATACATAACTGTCATAGGACAACTTCATACAGTTGTATGTATTATTTTTCACTGCCTAATCTTAACAACTAATTTTGTGGTAAATCTTTAAATTTTAAACAAGAAAAGTGAGCTGTCTGAAAGACAGCAAACTGGGTTTTCCTGTTTGGTAGTATAAACACACAAATTTAAATTGTGTATTGGCAGTCATGTTGTCTATGCCCTGGTGATCATACTAACATGGTAGAACTTTGAAAAGTTGGGAATCTTCGTATTTTATGAAGAGCAAATATTTGATACCATAGAAACTGGAAAGTTTAGGTATTTCAGTATTTACTTATAATTTTCCTCAAGTTTCATTAAGATATCTTGAGCAGTTGACACAAAAATGGTTGATGAGATACAGGCTATAACCCCTGCGAAAAGTTTTCCTGGCAAAGATTTCTGCTTCAGGATATCCCAGGAATTCCTGGGATATTCTGGGAAGTCCTAGTTCTGACAACAACAAAAGTTCTGGTCAGACAACTATCCCAGGAAATCCTGGGATGTCCTGGGAATAAATTCTTAGCTTCTGAGGAACTGTCAAGACTTTTATGAATGAAATAGGAAATACCAAGACAATTCAGGACTTTTAAGTTTTCAATATCAGGACTTGCCAGGACATACCAAGACTTTATTATGTAAATAAAATCAAGACTTGGGTAAATTAACACACACACATACATGAACCATGTGAGCTGTGTAATCCTGATCATTTCAAGTTTAAACACATGGATGTAGGCCATTTTGTCTTGCAAGCTCTTGAGATTCTCTTCAATATAGTTGATTTATCTTAAATTTGAAGGGAATTTACACTAGGCAGACTCAGTATCCCAGCAAAGAATTGTTGAAAATGAGATACATTTTATGCCAACTAAGGATGGATTTTAAATGCAGATTTTGGAACAATCTAGCATATAAGGTGATTTTTTTCTCATATTCATCTATCTATTATTTACAAATGTATTAAGTTATTGATGAGTTAGTTTATAAATTTTGACTGTTTGACTGTTTTCATTTGGTTGTAAAAGAATAACTAAAATATAACTCATTTAGTACAATTTTGTATTGTTTTGTAATCACCTTGTGATTGGAATCAAAATGTTTCTTGTTAAAAGCACTATGATTCTAAAGCTTTAGGTAATACATTATGAATTTGGGACAAGATGTCAAAGATTAACCAATTTGTTTAATTTCTGTTTAGCTTCTTTTTGCAAAGAGTTCACCAATTTTAAATTTTTGAATTATTTTTAGGTCAGCTTCCTGGAATAACAAGTACCAAGGTCATATACTTGACCTTTATAACATCTGGATGGATGTGTAACAATTATTATTTAGTCCCAGAATATCCCAGGAAATTTTTGTACCAGGATATCCCAGGACTTCCCAGGATTTTCTCAGGTTAACAGCACCAGGAAAACCCAGGATTTCTCAGGACAATTGTCCTGGGACTTCCTGGCTGCAATACCAGGAACACCTAGGATTTCCCAGGAATTTTTTGTACCAGGATATCCCAGGACTTTTTTAATTCGTTTTCAGGATATCCCAAGATTTCCTGGGAAATCCTGTTCCAATACCGTCCCTATTTTTCCTGGGATATCCTGGTACCAATTCCCAGGACTTCCTGGGATATTCTGGGACATTTATCCCAGGAAATCCCAGGAAAGTCCCAAGATTTCCCAGGACTATTTCGCAAGGGATCTGCTGCAACTTTCCTGAAAGCATTCACATAAAAAAAAAATTTTAAAAAAAAGTTGATCAAAATCGAATGTAAAATAAAAAAAAGTTATGAATTCTGACTGTTAGACTCCTTTTACCCTCAAAAATGGTAAAAGTTACTAAAACCCTTTGGCATACTCCAGAAAGTTATTTTCATAAGGAATTGATCACGTTAATGGAAAAAACTACATCAACATCAGATCAAAAATATGAAAATCCCATTTTCACCCCCTTTTAGCCCCCAATTCTCAAACTGTAGGGGGCTAGTACCTCCATTATCAATCCCAACCTTTAAATTATACCAGTGATCATTGTGTTAAAATTTTAAAACAATCAGCCAACTAAGACTAAAGTTTATGCATGGAAACCAAAAAAAACATTTTTGAGGTTGTATAAAAAGTGAAATGACAGAAAGGATATTGCAAATCAAAGACCAATTGGACTTCGACAACAGCACTGACACCTATGACATGGTGATATATGAACCAGTGAGACAGGAAATTGAACAACTGTGGCAACATTCGAATTTTCATCAAAAATCAAGCTGCTTACTTCCACCCATCAAAAAGTTACCTGTTGATAGAAGGATAACTCACAAAAGACGACAGTATGGCATATGGAGACATTTTGATAGTGTCCATCAACAATGTGCCAATGTTTTGATTCAAGAACACAATGTACAACCTATCTAGAAAGACAATAGAAAACCTGTCCTTTACCAGATGCACCACCATCATGCTCGGCCTCCTAACCTACTCCAATGACTTTGTAAGATCACAGGAACTCAACAAGTATGGGCAGTCAACACCAGATCTGATGCACACAAGCTAACTTTTTCACAAGGCCCACTACCACAGGAATATTTTCCATCATCATGCCACTGAAACACATCTTCAGATTTGCGGAGATTAGACGAAAATTGTGTCTGAATTCAACCATGAACTTAGACTGACCCAGCATTCCCACGATGCCACCTTCAGAGACGTGGCAGTTGACCAAACTGATCAAAGTATCGTGGATGATGACCCAAGTCAAACTGGTCCTCCTGAAAAAGGTCAGGTTGGAAAGGATCATAAATGCACAGGAAATCCTGAAGATCTGATACTGCATAAAACAGTGCAATCAAGTCATGGTGAGTGCTGGCAGCAGGACTTCCACTTGGATTTTGGGCATTTAAAGCAATCCATAAAGACCCAGGTGCATCGTCGTGGGATTTCAGACTGACAAATCAAATGATCAAGAATACCACTGTGTTCCATAACCTAAGTGTGAAAAACATTTCACACCTATCTGGGATCCAGGATGTATTCCTTAAAGTACAACACAGATTTCATGCAAAACAAGATTGCCTTGGCCTACAAGGATGCCTTGGATTTCAAGAATTGTGTCCTCTATGTCTTTGACATGTTTCGTTACAACAACTGTGTCAAAGAGAATTTGCTGTCAATCCTCCCAACAACATAGATACAGGCATTTTCATCATTTCAGACAGGTTGATTCACTTCCAACAGCAACAAAATGGACGTCATCACCTAAATAACTAAAAAATGTTATAGAAAACTTGTTACAAGAAATCGCAAAAAACATGAGACAAAATAGGGATTTTCATTCATCATGAAGGGCAAAGGAAGCAGAACTGAAACAAAATTTAATTCCCACATTCGAATGATGAGAAACAACTAGAGGCTCACCTGAGTGAGCCTGTATCGCTCACCTGATTTCACCTGAGCAAATAAGCAAAAATTGTAATTTTTTTGTTTACATAAAATCAACATGTTGAATAGCAGTCTGACCTAGCAGACATACTACTGATGATCTGCAAATTTTTAAGTTGAATTTTTGTCAAAATACAGCTTATTTGCATATATATCAAACAATAAAAGCAATGTTTGAATTAAAATGACTCAGTGGTTTCAGAGGAAAAGATTTTCTCATATTTCGCATAGAGTCTTATGTTAAATTAAATCCTACAGCGGCAGCTATCTTGGAAGGTGGTTGGGGTCACAAGACATACTTTTGAAAGTGGACCACCCAAGCAGCATACATGTCACATTTGGTTTAAACTGGTTTGACAGTTTCAGAGGAAAAGATTTTTATATATTTTCCATATGGTCCTATATTAAACTATATCCCAAGGTGACAGCCATTTTGGATTAAAGTGGGGGTCAACAGACCTAAGTTAGAAAGTGGATGTTTGGTTTAAATTGGTTCAGTGATTTTAGAGTAAATCATTTCCCACAGCGCCCTATGTTAAATTATATTCTACAGTGTTACAAAATGTACCATCTTACATGGAGGTTGGTATCACTGGACAGTTTTGAAAGTGCACCACCAAATGACCATTCCTGTCGTGTTTGATTTAAACTGGCTTCACATTTTCAGATGAGAAAATTTTTATACAATTTTCTGCATAGGGTCCTATATTAAAATATGTCCCATGGCGGCTGCCATGTTGGATGGAGGTCGGGGACATTGGACACCATTTAAAATGTGGACCACCCAAGGACCATCCCTGTCACATTTGGTATAAATTGGCTTTATGGTTTCAGATGAAAAGATTTTTATGTATTTTCCCATAGGGTCCAATGTTAAACTATGTTCCACGATGGCGGCCATCTTGGATGACGGACCGACTTGTCGGATACAAATTTGGAAGAGGACCATCCAAGAACTATATGTACTATGTTTGGTTGCTTTTTTCTCTGGTTCTGAAGAAGATTTTTGAATGAATTTACTGAAGAAGTTTTTTGAAAAATTACCCATTTTCGACTAATCAGAGGCCATGGCTGCCAACTTGGATAGAAGGCGGGGCTACCGGATACAATTCTGAAAGGGGACGTCCCAGAGAGCATGCTTGCAAAGCTTGGTTCCAATTGGCCCAGTGGTTTCAGAAAAGTTAATTGAAATGCGAAAAACTAACGATGTTACGGCGGACAATGATGGACGCCAAGTGATGGCATTCAGGTCAGGTGAGCTAAAAAAACAGCTAGGTGCATTGTAGTGTGTTAGAATGGAAACTTGATACTGTAATAGGATGGAGCGCGGTAAAACACGAATGGGCTCATTGTAGTGTGTTAGAGTGGAGTATGGTAAAACGGATAGTTTTGTTATATTGTATCGGGTTACATTAGCTTAAACACAGCTATGTACTTTATTGAATGTGTTGAATTTGTTTCGCACGTGTTCACCGAGTACATTCACATATAATAGTGAGGAAAAGTGATTATGAAAAAAGTAAATTTCCTGTTCGAAGACGTTGTTTTGCGCATGTAATAGTTGAGGCAAGATATTAAACACTCACGTAAAACTCGCACAATTCGTCCCGGTGCTCTGCAGTATGATAAATTGGGGGACAGAGTACTGACTGTTTGGAGACGACCTGTATGTGTAGCCTATGCTGTTAAATTAGCTCAACCATGTGAACACGGGACCTCGGAATTAACGTACCCATCAGTAATACGAAAAAGTAATTTTTTTCCAGAAAATACCACTTTTGCTGCATAGTGTCATCTGGGAATGGGTTCTGTCGTTAGGTCTAACAAATCAAACGGCAGAAATGAATCTTCATGCCAGAATGTTCGGCCGACGATAAACCGTGATACATGTACATATGCATGTAGCAGAACAGGAATTCAGCTGTAGCTTTATATAGCACCGATAATGTCTGCCGGATTTGAAATTCAAATTGATTATACATTTGATTTTACAATTCTTAAGGGAGGCGAATTTGTGCAGTAAAATTTAACATTTTGAGTAAATGTTTAGTGTATTTTCTGGTTTATTTATATATGTTTCTTTTTAATGTTTGTAATTTCAACTGTAGTACATACATTTACGGTTTTTTCGTACAATGAATGGTTTGGCATTCAAGTGTCAATAGATCTAATTTAAAATTAGGATTAACAATTTGTATTTTTCACTCCATAATACGACTGAAATTGCCAGTTAGCAGTTTAACTTTTTTAATTACAAAATTACCAAAATGTACTGATTCTTACTTAGTGTCCATGCGTTTTGAGTAGGTATATTCCGTTCTGGTATTATTATCACACACTAGACGTACATGTATGTATAAGTAATCACCTTCATGCATAAACAAAAGGAAGGCGGAAACTGGGTTATATTTATTACTGTTTTATCTAATATTATATCTGATGTTTCACGGGGAAGATTGTCTGTGATTGAAATAATGACAGTTAATAATGTGACAGTATATATAGTCTATCAGGCATTCTAACATAGAAATATTTAGTATTTTTTTTTAAAAGAAACATTTCGCTAAAAATTTTTTTTTTTTTGTCTAACAGTGAATGCTGTGAATCGGGTAATGTTTTCAGTTCATATACTCCCATATTTGGCTTGTTAGTTTTCGTTGATTTGTCGTGACTTCTTCTTGTGTGGGTTTTGTCGGATCTCTTTTAAATAAGTAGACATTTTGACAGCTAATTCGTTCACATCAAGATCACTGTACATATCTAGTTTTGAACAAGGACAGCTGCAAGACGATTCATTGTCTCCAATTTGGTTGCCGTTTGTGGATGTTCCTGTAATATATACATTCATATCATTAATTCATTTTATAAGGGAACGAATCAAAAGTCCAATCAGCCATGTAAGATGAAAGGTTTTAAGTGGTATGTATGTTATATGTCATTTTAAAAGATGATTTTAGTTAAGACTTGTACAAATGTATTACATATACTGATTTTAATACGAAGAAAAGGATATCAGAAAACAGACTTGCAATGGTTTTCGATCTCCAGTATCTTACAATTTCTGTTTTATGTTACGTTGCAGTTTTGATCTGTTCCCTACATTAAATGATGTTACAATGGCAGTATTTATGCTCTTGTTGACATAAAGTTGTACGTGGCCTTGGTGGCCAAGCGGTTAAGGTGGCTAACTCATAACTAGCCTATGACTGCTGTCGTGGGTCGAGATCCTTGCCCGACCTACATATACTTCACGTGTTAAGGTTTCCGGAAACCTATCTATGATCGGAGGTTTCACAGGTCAGCTAGATATCTGTTCTGGCTTTCCTCTTCCAGCAAATCTGGTAGTCACGATATAGCTTGAAAAAAATGCTTAAAGCGAGAATAAACCCTAACAACCCAACCCAACGTAGTGTTGTTACATTTTCATGTTGTATTCCGGCTAGACTCCTATAGTTCATGTATATATAACGATTTGTGAAAACACCGTTCCAGTAATCCACAAGCATCTTATGCATTGTATCGAATTATTATTTTCTCTCTTTCTTCGGGGATTACATGCAACTGACAGTTTCAGCCAATCTGCAAGAAATACCTACAAATTACCATCTCTGCAGGATTTGAATAAAGTTTGGTGGAACACTGGTATTTTATTCTGATTATACCGGCGTGTTGAAAAACTTAGTCGTTCATGAAACAGTACTGTTAGAGATATCAAATTAGAAGTAGACTCAAAAAATATATATGAATTTTTTTGAGTAAGTCATTAAAGTAAATAAAGAGTGCAATATAGACCTAGCCGGACATTTTTCACAAAACTCTTCCCTTATCTACATGAAAAGAGACCCTCAAAAGATTATCTTTCCAAGTTAGGACAAATTTGCATGGGTTCATAATAAGGAGTGTGACAGAAATCAACCTGACCCTTAATTTAAGCGAAACTTATGTTAAGTTGATGATTTGGCGATAGTTGTATAGCAAGGCATAATATAAAAAAATCAGTCCAAAAACGACATAAAATCAGTCCAGATACGATAAAAACTAATACAAAATAGGAAAGTAAACACAGATGGGACGACATGAATCCATACAAAATAGAAAGGTAAACGCTGATGAGACTACATGAATCCATACGAAATAAGTAAAGTAAACACAGATGTGACAACGTGAATCTATACAAAACAGGAGACGTAAACACAGATGGGTAACACATGAATCCACACAAAATAGGAAAAGTAAACACAGATGGGACAAAAAGAACACATAAAAAATAGGACAAGTAAACACAGATGGGCTAACATGAATCTATATCATATATAAAAGTAAACACAGACGGAACAACGTGAATCCATACACAACCGGAACAGTGAACAGATAGAACACGTGAATCCACACAAAATAGGAAAATTAAACACAAACTGAACAAGATGAATCCATACTAAATAGGAAAAGTAAACACAAATGGGACAACATGAATCCATAATAAATAGGAAAAGTAAATACAGACGAGACAACATGAAATCCATACAAAATAGGAATTTAAAATAGACACAGTTGGAACAACATGAATCCATACATATAAGAAAAGTAAACACATATGGGAAACATGAATCCATACAAAATAGGCAGACTAAACACAGACGGGACAATATGAATCCATACAATATAGGAAAAGTGTACAGTGAGATGACATGAATCCATACAAACCATGAACAGTAACCAGAAATTGGACAACATGAATCCACACAAAATTGAGGTATCGATGATGTAACAATGCCCAAAGCCAATGTATAATGCACAAATGTACATACGACACTAAAAGCCCTACTACAAAACTAACTTTTAATATAATTGAAAACGTAGGTAAACATTCACCCCTACATCAAAGGTACAAACGAGCTAAATTAACGTAAACCAGTGATTAGAAGTCGAATATCTTTAAAAGCAGTAATTTATAAAGAAACAAAGTATGCATCTGTCCAAATGGTATTTATTTATGAACACATTAAGACAGTGATTGTTTTAAACTCTTGTACAGTTTCTCTAAAAAATGAAAAGGCGCACGACTACCCTATGTTAAAAATAGCATAAAAGATTCGATGTTAACAATTTTGTTCCGAGAAAATGTATTTAATTGACTATTTTGGGTCTTCTGTCAGAAATGTAAGTTATGTACTTACTTAATCATACAAATAAAATTAATATTGTTTTTTTTTTTAAATATTTTTAAATGTATTAGGGTCCAAATTTTGCCTTTAAGTCTGTTATCGAGATAATGATATATTTATGGTCCGTTAGCGAGTTGCTTAATAATTTTTTTTTCAAGAACTTATCGGAGATAAATATTAGGGTTAAAATTTCTTAAAGGATATTTCAGTAAATAATTGGTAATGTTGTTAGAGGAATCAGAGTGCGTAAGGAAATCCCCGATTTATAGCATGATTGGTAATTCAGTAACAGTATAGAATTTAAGTACAAGCTTTTAATAATGATCTACGAGCATAATAATTACAAAAACTTGTTAATAGAGGGATGTTTTGTTGGTTGTTAGTGTTTTATCGTCCCTTTTCTGGACAGGACTCAGCTGTTGACGCAAAAGCTGCTAAAGCAAGGGTACGTTGCTCCTAGGCTGAAATTATCACTTCAAAAATTCTACGGTTGTCACCATGAACTAGTTGACCGTTACGGAATATCTGTTTCCCAAATGAAGACAGATCTTTTCCCTTTGCCGTAGTTGTGTTCTTTCCTCTTACCGAATATGACTTTTTACCGGACTTGACATGAGCAACACGGTGGGTGTCT
>JAOXYI010321436.1:0-10350 GCA_028566495.1 Lithophaga antillarum
AATATTAACTACTAAACTCTTCGACAAACGTGATGACTTCACCTTTCCAATTGTGAATGTCCCATTCACCAGCAACAACATTCCAGCAGCACCATCTAGACATATTAATTTTATATGTAAGTAGTTGGTCTTCTCTCTAGTTTTCTTGAGGACTGTAATCATCATCATAGAACTGACATCATTGTCATCTTCCTCGTTGTCTACTTTTCTAATGGATGACCATTAAGTTCTTGTACTGCATTCCAGGAAAGCCTCTTGAAGCAGGCATTTCATCACTGTTTACATTTAACCGATCATTCAAATGAAACTTCTTTCCTACTAGATCTATGCTTAGGTTCATGTTTTTAATTCCAGTGCATATCGAGGGATTTTGTGGAGAGTTGGCAAATATTTTTCTACATACAAAATTGCTACCAACAGTTGAATCTGATACTGTCTTGCATAAGAAGTCACCTATTCTCTGTTCATGTTTAACCGGATTCCAAGCCTCACTCGACAGTAGTAACAAAGCGTCAGCTTGAAGTAATAATAAGTCTGTTTGAGATTCATGTTCTTGTTCGTCCGTGAATAAATTTTGAAAAATTAAACGCATCTGTTGTTTACCCCTCCTTCTGATAAGCATATAATGGTAAAGTCAAGGCTTTAAATTTAGAATACAAAAGCTGCTTTGCGCTTTGCAGGTACCTCTTTCCGGTTGTCCAAAAGTGCCGTGTCATGTTTTTTGTATATTATTCCTGTAAGCTTTTTGTCCTTTTTCTTTTTTATTGCGGGGAGGATTTCCCACATCCCACATTTTTTACAAATTCCGACTTCCCTCATTTCTTTGCCTTTTTTCCCCTCTTTCCACAATTTTTAAGCCATTTTTTTTCCACTTACCACAACCTGTGTCACCCCACCCCTAAACTGGCAAATCCATACATTTCTTGAAACCTCTCCTCAGGCTCAACAATCAACACAAGTAAATTGCTAGACCCTGAAGCATGACAGTATATTTGAAAGATTGCTCTTTTTATTAAGCCATTTTATACGTTGTAACTTGTTCAGGGCTGACTTTATAGAATCCGTTAACTGTGTTCAAACGGTCTTACTTAATATATATAAATATATATATATAAAGTAGTATACCAAAATCAGTTCGAACTCATGAGTCCAAAGAAGATGACAAATCCAAGTATACAAATAGCTGGGATTGCATGGACTCCAGAATAGAGTCAGGAAGGGTAAGCATCCCCTGCTATGCATGCATCACCCGTCATGCAACCCCAAAAATCATGTCCGGCAGCAAAGATCACAATACATACCAGGGGTGATCTGAGGCAGAACAACAGAACTGGGATGTAAGGCTTGATTTATAATTGTGATAACAATAGATCTGTACCACTCTGTAGAATTTTCGGCATCGCAAAGGGCAGTGACCAGGGTTTACAGCAGTACTTTGCTGAAGTGCGACTTTTTCTTTATTTGTAAGTTTCATTCGTAGTTATAATGTCCGATAGTGAACGTAATTATCTGGAATCAGGAATTTTCGACGACATACACGATACTGACAAAAATGCCAGTATACTTCCTCTTTCGACAAAGAATCTCTAAGTATATTATCTGGCTTTTTTCATATTAATACCGTTAAATATCAGTCGTGGGCACCGGAATATGAAGCTTTGCTGAGCGATTGAGCGCTAGAAAAGGAGCCAGCAAGCTTCATATTCCGTCGAATGGTTGATATTTGATAATATCAATCTAGTAAGAATATCAGATAATATTTTATCGCATTTAAAAGCTTAAAATGAAGTTTTATGCATGAATTTGTTGCGGCGCAAATTACACGTCAACGTCGGTAATTTCAGGTCAAGCATTATGACGTCATACTGCCGTGATATGACCTTTTACTATCAGCAGAGCTGATTGAGATAGAGATAGGGAGATGCGAAAACCAAAGTCGACGTTTTTTCGCTGCTTAAATTGATCATGAACAGAAGTTTTCTGATATAGAAAGTAATTTTCAGGAAACTACACAAACTCTAGCAATTACAGTTAAGAAAACTGTAATTCCTTTAAATTTAAGGTCATCAAATTCAGTTTGAGTTTAATTGTGATACAGGACAATCGTCAGAAACCTATAGAATACACTTATTGTAAACGTTATGCTAAAACAGTGTCTGCCTTGGATATGCGTACATGTAATAAACTTGTCGGAATCGCAGTTCACACCGAGGGAGGATGAAAGACGATGCAGGGGTATTTGTCCGATGACCTAGCCAGTGATTCCGAAGATGAAAAGAAAATACGGATAGCAGATAATCGTGCAGTATTTTAAAAAGCGTCAAAATCCGACAAGAAGTTACTGGTCGCAAGAGACCAGCAAAACCAGTATGTTCATCCGCTCAGCTTTCAACGCTAGATCTATTGCTACTAGTTTTAATCTGCAGCCCTTTCGCCGGATCGGGCAACCTCAGGTTGCCCAGGAAAAACAACAAACGCAAGAGACTATGAGTGGCGGTTCGTGCCAAAACTGGGATGGTTCCATCTAGATGTTTTTACCATCTAGATACTTCTTACAAGTATTTAGATGCTTTTACAAAGTATCGCGATACTTCTCACAAGTATCTAGATGGTTCTTCACATCATCTAGATACTTCGCTAAACCATCTAGATGGTAAAAACCTCTCGATTATTTTGAAAAGCATCTAGATACTTTCAAAAAACATCTAGATGCTTTTTAGTATTTAGTTTTATTGTTAGATCAATGAAATCGCTCGTTACTTAATGGTTTGATCTTAAGAGATTTGGCAGTTTCAGAAAAATGGCGGACAGACCACGAGCTTCCGGATCAGACAAAGCACATTTTTTGCGTCAGGTGCAGTCACAATAGAGTACTGCGTTCGCCTTAGCACGTCAGATTCACTGACTCCACAAATTACTGAAAATCTGAAAATGAGATAAATTTTACACAACAACTACATCGCCTAGGAACCCATCCCCCTAAAAACGGTTCTGGTGGTGTTGCCCATTCATTTAGTCGAAAACCTTTCAAATATCTACAGAGGTGGGCATGGTATGGCATGCTGGTGGGTTGGCCCACTTGGGGGTTCAGGTGTAAAATGAGCAGGCAATACCACTGGAACCGGAAGGGGTGGTATTTGGTAAATTTATTTAATATGATGTTTAAGTGTATCCTATAACAGGGCGAAGTCCATAATTTACCGAAGTTGAACTACTTAATTTGGGAAGTCTGTATGCAATGTGTATGGTTGCTTTTGATTTGTGACGTCATTTCCGACTTCAACAACTTTCATCTTTAGAGTATTTTAGTCTGGTTACATATTTAAGCTACATGTACCAGGCTTTAAAGTACGTCACAAAATGGTAGCCTACATTGGGTGCAGTCATATTTGGTGAACAAATTTGAAGTTTACAGTACTAAGTTACATACATGTATCAGGGTTTCGTCCTGTAAAATTGTGAAACAGTTCATTGCTTATGATTCATGAAAATGTGCCTTGATAATTAATTTAAATTTGCATCAACTAATAATACGTGCTTACATGTGCTCTGTACAGCAAAAGATGGGCAGAAATGACATTCAATGATGGTCATCTGTGAATGCAGAGGGATACATTTTGCACTGTACACAGCATTTAAGATTAAAAATTTGTCGTGTTGTCCAAGCTTTTGTACTATATCCATTGTTTGTTCTGGTCTTGTCGTTTCTCTATGGATTATTCCTCTTTTAATATCATGTTTATGAACGCCTCTCCGGTATCTTCTGTCTCTGGACTTGATGATTTTAATGAACGAAATATCAATATTACAAAGAAATTAAAACAACAAGGATATCGGTTTCATGTAAATTATTGAATACGGTCACGACTATTATTACTATATGTATAATGTGATTAGAAGACAACTTATGATACATGGTATCTCGCATCCGAATTTTTATCGTAAATGTCCTAAACAGAACTTATAAATATAATGATCCATCCAGTCTAACCAGTTGCTTACTTTCTTTTAACAACAAGTGTTATCGCATTGACATTCTTAATAAAACGGTTAAATTGGCACTTTTGACTACAGAATTTTAAAACTTTACACATTACTGGTCTCTTACGAAGACTATCAGTTTCTTCAGATATTGAACATCAATTAAACTTTGTATTTTTGTTTCGATTCTTCTTCTGCAGTGCAATAGTCGTTAGCCAACCGAGTCTAGCCTGCCTTGGCTTTTATCCAGTTAGTTTTCAGCACTTAGTGACCGAACTTTTGTATGGTTTTGTATGTTTGTTTGGGTTATTGTTATGGTGTGTGGTCGGCAATGTTGGTTGGTCACTGTGCAGGCTTTCTATTGTGTTTTATCTAATATGTACACCAGAGGGAGGGAAACGGTTGAGCCTCACCACTTCATCTGAAACTTGCCTGTTCAAAACCAGAATATCTGGATTCTCACAAGTTTTTATACGCACGTCAATTTTGACGGGTCGTATTATGGTATGGCATTGTCCGTCCGTCCGTAAACTTTTTGTGTCCGGACTGTAATTTTTGAACCAGTCGAAGGATATTAATGATACTTTGCACGAATGTTACACACTATGAGACGATGTGTCACATATAATCCCCGTCTTTATCGTCGAGGCTGCGTCCAGTGTAACTGTTCTGACGACAGGCGTATCGTGGGACCTGCGGGGCCAATTTTTGACTAATTTATTTCACTTTTATGTGCTTCAAGTTGGGAGTATGATAGTGAGTTGGGGTTGTTTTTTGTGGGTGTGTTGGGTTGGGTTGTGAACTTTTTCTGGTCTTCCTGTTTGACTTTTTTAAACGGTATTTTTGGTCAACGGAAATAAAAAGTTAGAACTGCCAATATGGCGATATTTGAAAAAACGCTGGTAAAACTTACAAAATGTGCGTAATACATGTACAATGATATTTGTTTCTGTTACAAGTTAGAATCCTTATTAAACGATATAGAGCGAGTTTCTGACAATTTGATATCTGAACAGGAAGCAATGGAACTTTCTTCTATCATAGATGATAGAAAAACATTCTGGAAACCCTTGCAAGAATGTTGTGGTAAGAAAAACCAATTAAAAAGTTGATGTCACCAACTGCTCCCATATATGTAACATTTGTGTTAAATCCTGTCATCTGAAATCTGGTCCAGCCTAGAACAGAAAGTAACGTACACATGTATATGTAGGCATAGATAGCTTGAAAGATGATACATGTACCTATTGATGCATTAATAGTAACATAAAAGTGAAATATTGACAGATCTATATATGTACCAGAAATAGGCTTAAGGGGTAAACCAAACAACGGCAACATTCATTTTGAAGTGTGTACAAATGCTTTAAGGTCAAAAGAAGTGCCTTTCATTTACATTTACTTTTACCACACTGCTGCTAAAATAAAGCACAAACTTACTTTAAAAATAAATGTATAGGCACAATGTAACATATGAGATGATTTTGCAATGTATGACAATACCTGTTTATATCTTACAATCAACGAATATATTAGATTATTGTACAGGTAATACTGAGTGTCACAGATAACGGAATTTGTGTTTGAATCAACAGTTTGAATCAAGTTCTGGATCCGGCCCTGCTTTACTGATATCAAATTTTGGTGTCCCATTTTTGCTTTTTGGCTTTGTATTGACTAGAATCTGCAAGTAAAACAAAAATCCATTTTCTTTGCTAAGTTAAAATTAAGTTACTTTTAAATTGATTATACCCTTACGTTGAAACAAGGGTTTGCAAGTATGCATGGGCCTGGGCAGGGCAGTACTCATCATCAAGCTACATTTATATTTAGCCGTGGGTGATTTACATTTACATGTATCGTGGAGTCTTCTGTTCTCGATAGCTGCATATATGTGTTCACGATAACAGTACACATGTTAGGTTTTGGTGAATTTTCCGGCTTTGCAACTCAGATTTCCATTTCAAAACCCCCTTTAACGGAATCAACACCATAAGAACCGTTTTTAGGGGGGTCCAAGGCGACTTAGTCTTGTAAAATGTAACTTTCTTTTTAATTCGCTCAGCTCAAACGAAAGAAAAATAATTAAATACTATATAATATTTATAAATTTATTACAACATATTGGTAGGTAGGCTTACAGAGCGTGTGTATGTATGTGATCTAGCAAAACAAGTCAATAGTAGTTATGAATGCAAACTAAAGAACGAAAGAAAAATAATTAAATACTATATAATATTAATAAATTTATTACAACATATTTGTAGGTAGGCTTACAAAGCGTGTGTATGTATGTGGTCTAGCAAAACAAGTCAGTAGTTGTTATGAATGCAAGCTATAATTGTCCGTGACTAAAAACTAATTGCCAAAACTGTCTCTGACCGATGTAACACACGCAGAGATAACCAGTCGAATGGCCTTACTCGACAGCAAAGGTTTTCGATAAAACCGCAAAAATCAAACCTGCACGTGCATCATATAAACACCGTCCACTTGACAAGCGATAGTAATAACTTTAACTAATTAAAGCCCACCCCCAATTTAATTTATCTAAACCGCACTTAATTATTATTTTATTGCCAGAATACATGCAGTTATATATTTGACAAAAAGTATACAGGTAGTTTACTACAAATGAAATTTATATGAAGGCTATAGAAATACAACCATGATTAGTTCAAAAGAGATGAGAATAAGATCAAACATTAGTCATAAAACTTACTAATATTGCCTTTATTTACGTATTACTTAAAATTATATCAACGACAATGTGTTTGTATGAATACAAAAACGTGAAGAAAGACGTGAAGCTGAAATGTTCTACACTGAAAACGGCAAATTGTATGAAAAGGTCAGTTTTCTTTACTATTGTAATTTTTGCTTGATCCTTCGGAATTGGTCTGAAAATATCTTAATTTTACCGGACAATAGTCTGGATAATAATTAAAAGTCCGAATGAATAAGTGAAAAAGTCGGAAAATGTCTGAATACATATAAGAGGAAGAGAAAAACAATGAATGTCAACAATCCAACCAAATACAGTCAAACCTGTATATAACGGGCAGCTGTGGGAACTTCAAAAAGTGCCCTTTACAAGCAGGTGCCCTTTATACAGAGGTTCAAATAATATATGCTATTCATCAAATGTGGAAATCTGAGCTGGCCTTTACAGACAGGTGGTTGTTATACAGAGGTGCCCTTCAGAGCAGGTTTGACTGTAGTTATCACATTTTGGTCTATGTTTAGTGGAACAAAAAAAATAGTATAATATTTAACCAGATTCATTTAAGACTAGCCAACACTGATTCGAATCCTATTGCCTGCAATAGTGACATTATTAGCTATATATGGAATCATGTTATATTCATTGTTATTGTGTTACATTTTCCATCCATTATTCAAAAGAAATTGTACATTTTCCCTTGAATGCATTCTGACTCTGCATCACCTAAATCATATCCGGTAGTAAAGGTCACAAAAAGGTTCAGGACATATTCAGTAGTAAATACATATAGACACACTTTGGATCTACTATGATGAAAATATGTCCACAGTAAGTTGGGACACTGAAATAATACACAGGTTATATGAAGTGAGGTTTAAAAACAGTATTGATTTTCTCGTGCATGAAGTTTTAAACGATGTCAAATGCATAATTTCTGTCATTGTAAGATCTTGAAAGAAAGCAAAACAAAACAGTTTTCAAAATATAATTGTAAAAACATTCACCCATATATACGTGTAGCTCACCTGGTAGAGATGAGATATCATTGTCGCTTGGTGTCCATCATCCATTGTTAATTACAATCTTTTATCCTGAAATCAGTGAATGAATAAGAAGCAAACTTGGCTGAAATGTTCCTTGGATGGCCATCTGCAAAGTCTTATGTTTTTGATGTAGATTTGAAATTCAACATAACCACCAGGTCCAATTTCCTATTCTGGGTGGCCGAGATTTCAAAACTCTTAAACAGAAACCACATGGTCATGAAACTCATAGATTGTAGGAATGGTTGTAATACTAGGTATATTATATGGTACATTTTGATCACAGAATAGAGCATTACATAGTTCTTACTAATAAGTATAAGGTGCTTAAAATAATTTGTAATAGATTGTTATATAGTTTTCTTAAGAAGACTGATTGAATCTTGATAGTTTTGAAAATTTTGATAATTCTAGAAATAAAGCAAAAGTTTTTGACAATTTTATAAAACGTGTCAACAAGACTTGAGTGACAAATTGTGTTCACCACACAAATGTGTAAAATTAAGTAATTTTCTGTTGTAAGGTTCTACAATATCATACTCATTAGTCTTAACATTTTATTTGTGATGCCAGTTGACTAATATTAAGCATTGAACTATGAACTCGTGAGTACAGATGATAATTCTTTTAACTTTATGAGCTCTATTTTGACTGGTTTTAAGGTAAAGAAAATATTTCCTTTTTTTACAGCAATGATAATCCTAATTTGTTACTTGGGACATTTCCAACAAAACAGACCTCTGTATTGTGTGTTCACTTTACAAGAAAGAACCTACTGTTAGCTAGTGGACCTGTTGGTTTATGAGGAATGATGGACTGTTAGCTGGTGGATCCTTAGGTTTATGACATTCGCTTGAAGAACAACAGCACACTGACAGCATACCTTGTTATAATGAGACAAAAAGTTAACATTTGTTAATGAATGTCTGTGGATGAGAACTGATTTCATGTATGCATTAGAAGATCCAAATGAGACTGTATTTCTTGATGAGTAAAAGGCTCATTAGGGCATGCATACCTTCAAAAATTAGCCGGATGTTGGTCATGTTGCTTACTGATATGCTTTACAGAGTAGAATTTTTATGTGAATGGAACAGGTAGCATCCTCAGTTTCTGTGGATTAAGAACAAACTGCTTGAGCTAGTCACTGTAAAATATGACACTTGACTCTGGTAAGATCTTGCAATGTTAAATGGTGAATAAAGAATGAAAAACTATTGTTTTTTTGTCAGATTGTAATACAAATTCTGAAAAATGCAACACAAATTCCTTTGTTTCATGACTTTTCACATCGCACCATATATATTGACAACATATTATTGATGCCCTGCATCAACGATGTGGAGCCAAATAATATTCAATCCACACATCTATCTGTCTGTCTATCTGCAGATTTTTGTCTGGATGATAACTTGAGTTCCATATGGACCATATTTCTGAAACATTACAGAACTCTTGCTTCTAGTAAGAGGAGAAACTATGTTGATTTTGGGCCCAATTGGATGAAGGTCCAGACCACTGTTACTATAAATAGATTTTTGGTTCACAAATTTTTCTTCAAGTCCCATCTTAAGTTTGGCTTGTTGTATATTCCTAAACTTTAGAGGAAGCTTACCTATGATAAGAACACAGACCTACTGATTTTGGAATCCATCAGAACAAGGTCTGGACTGTTATTACTATAAATAGATTTTCCTCATATTCTTGTCCCAGAGATAACTTGGATTTGGCTGGTATTATATTCTTAAAACTTTATAGAAAGTTTGCCCACAGTGAAATGAGGAACCATCTTGATTTTGGATTCAGTGTGACTAAGGTTCAGACCACTGTTACTGTACATAGATTTTCATTCCACAAAGTCTTGTCTGATTGATAACAGAAGTTTGCATTGTACTGTATTCCTAAAACTTCATAGGAAGCTTGCCAGCAGTAAAAAGACCCTAATGAATTTAGGCCTAGTCAGACTAAGAACCAAACCACTGTCCTATAAATTGATTTTTAGCTCACCTGGCTGAAAGCCATGTGAGATTTTGTCATCACATTTTATCCCTTGTCTGTCCATCATCTGTTTGTAATCTTTTTAACTCACCTGCATGAGCTATTGTTATCATTTTGAATCTGTCATCCTCCATTGTAATGTTTTACATCTTGACATTACCTTTGAAACCAATAAGCTGATTGCAACAAAACTGGTGGAATAGTCCTTGGATGGTTCTCTTTCAATAGTGTGTGCAGCGGCTCGTCTCGACTTTTTAAGATGGCCACCAAGGCCCTCTAGTTGGCTGAGACATTTTTAATATCTTCTCTGAAACCACTGTGCAACCAAACTTTGTTGGAATGGTCCTTGAGTAGTCTGCTTTCAAAACTATGTCTGGCGGCTTCGTCCATCATCCATAATGGCCACCAGGGCCTCTGAATGGCTGAGACAATTTTTAGTTCACCTCAATGAAGTCGAAGGGACTATTCTACTCGCCTTGGCGTCCACGTCCATGTGGGCATTGGCGTGCATATGCGAATATGCGTTCCAGCTCATATCTCAAATACTGCATGACGTAGAATCATTATGTTTTGCATGCAGGTATATCTTGGGATCTTCTCTGG
>JAOXYI010321546.1:0-10350 GCA_028566495.1 Lithophaga antillarum
ACGTTAATTCCCAAATATTTTATTAGAAAAACATGATATAATCGTTCGTGCATAATCTTGGTTCAGTCAGTTTAACAGTTTCAGAGAGGAAGTGTTAGTATGTATTTCCCGGGTCCTACGTTAAACTATATCCCGTAGTGGTGGCCATTTTTTATTTTGGATTGACACCAAAAACACAAACTTTATGAAGGACCACAATTTGATCATTCATGAATAATAATAATTCAATCTATTCAACGGTTTCTCAGAAGGTGTTCGTAAATATTTACCATAGGGTCCTATGTTAAACTATGTACCGCGCTGCCAGCCATTTTGAATTCCGATTGGCATGAAAAACACTATTTCGGTAGAGGACCACCCAATTCAGATTGGCCAAGTTGTTCCAGAGAAGAAGATCAAAATGTAAAAAGCACGAACGGCAAGTGATGACAAAGACTCATATGACCCTCCAGCTAAAAACAGAAAAAAATTGAAATACAAATTTATAAAAGTGCAATAAATTGCAGTTTTACTTTCTTTTTCAGTCGTAGAAATACACATAAAAGTAATCTTCCACTCGATTTTCGTAAAATTTACGACAGCATTTATAAGAAGGGAGAAATATGTTTGGAACAGCTAGAGAGGGGATTTTAATTATTAGCTTTATAAGTTGGGATTTAAGATTGGACTATTTTCTTAGGGTTTATATACATATAAATATTTTTTTTCAAACAAAAGCTATCATCAATGTTCTACAGAATAAAGGTTTGCCAGAAAGGTTTTTAGTATCTTTTGGAGTTAAAATTTATCATCACCATACAGAAATCAAGTAGTCTTTTCTGAAGATGTAATGCAATTTAGTTTTCAAAACTGCAGTTGTATATATATTCACAGATATAAGAATCTGTATATCTGTCGAAAAATTCTTATCCTCTGTGAAAGCTACCCGTAGAATTTACTGTTTTGTGGATTATAATTTGTTATCCGCAAATAATGGCAAAAGAATTTTTAAACACAATGACAGTAATTTTGGGATGACAAACGTAAAAATCAAACACCATTTTCTGCTAAAAAATTCAGTTCAGCTATACTCTTTCACAAAGAATCACTCTCCGTTGTACTGCTGTGAACACCACATTCCCATTTCTAATCGCTACATGTACGCGCCAATCCATATATATACTGAACTTCAAATACATAGCATTATTTCATTAAATAAAAATTCGAATAGATCTTGCTGGGACCTAAAACTTTCAGCATCAACCAGGGTCAGTAATTGAGTTCCTTATAACTGAACTCGACTATACAGCTAGTCTTATGATAAACTACTTGTCGTGTTTCAGTATGTTTCTCTCACCCTGCTCTGTCGTTAGTATTTGTCGTATCACGGCTTTGTGGCGTCGAAAATATTTGATCCGACGGTGATATGTTTGAACCAAACTTATCACCGACGTCATAATGTTTGACCAAGTGTTGATAGGTTTGGCCCGAACTTATCGTGTATATATGTCGATCAGGAAATCCAGCATTTCGACTTCTTCAGTGTACTTAGTTTTAAAACACTGTGGTTTCTTCCAAAATTTGTTTTTCTCAACACAAAAAATCTTTTACTAATAACACACAAACGTACACAAACCAAACCAAAATAAAAACACTTAGAAATTTAGGCTATTTTGTTTTGATAATGTTGATCCCAAAGTGAAGATTACGACTTTGTAAAAAGACATTGCATCAACTTTGAAATGATAATTTCGACATGACCTAACGTTATTTTTCGACCAGACAGTGCCTGCTGGAAAATGATTGAAAATTCGACCATAAGCCCAGAAGATGGAATATGTATTTGTAAATAATCTTGTATAACTGTCTATGACTTACCTATGTCTGGAATACTTATTAAGGAGTACTAGATATTATTATCCTTTGTACATCATGTAATATAAACGTATGATACAAATTTCAGTGCGCACGACACGTGCCTCTGGAATAACCTTCATCAGGTATGTAAATCATATATCTTTCCAGAATAATTTAATCTTCAAACATTGCTGAGGCAGAACAAATTATATTATAACAAGTTCTTATTTCATTTCTACGATTTTTAGAAATTTTTGAAAATGATCTTTGAGATGTAGTCTTATTATGCCAAATCTTTACTATGTTATTTTCGAAACATTTATTACAAGGGTCCAAAAGGACGGCAGCCTCTTCAGTTTTTAAAGTCCCTAAATTTGTTAAAGAACTATCAGCTCTTCATGATAAATAATGTTGCTCCAGCTGACAACGCCTCTGGGGACGTAAAATCTGAGGTCCCGTGTTTGGAGATGTCACGCTCTGCACGTTAAAGAACTCTTGTAACAAAGCTCTTCGTGAGTGGTCCGTAAGTGGCCAGTTATAAGGCTAAATTTCCCGCCCCTACCCACTGCATCCTCCCTTTTGAGTGGCAGTCAAAATTTTCCGCCCAATGGTCTGGCCCATTCCCGTTTAATTATTGAGTGTTGATTAATTTGTTCTCGTCCTGAATATAGCTGAAATATTGCTCGCTGGACGTTAAACAACAGTCATCAATAACATAAAAAAGTTTATCGATTCGATTTAGGACATATTGTTGGCAGCATCAATTTCTATGAAAAAATCTTTGACGTATGTATATCTGTAATAGAACAAACTTCCCTTCTTCTTAGAAATCGTACAAACTTCATTTAGTCTTGTTTACTGTGCTCCCATTTACAAAAAGAAAAAAAAAACAGAGGCTTTTAACAGCCTGATTTACTCATCTAAATATTCCGAACTAAATACACACAGGCTCATTCAGTTTTTATATCGAGTGGCTAAGATTCGTTCAGTTGTTAACGTCAAGTGTTTTCTTTTCTGTCTCTTTTAAATGATGAAAAATTACGCAGTTCCATATCAAGAAAGAAATTAACAGTTTAATTATGTCATATTTTCAGTAAAGGGATTGTATCGGGGTTTTACGTTATTATTGAGCTGTAGTAATAGAAGCCTGTCAGTATTAGAAGATTACAGTAATTAACCTTTAGGCGTTATTGTCATTATTACGAGAATATGTCATTATAAGCTGTCTTAGGGCTGAAATTTTTTACACTCGCAATTTGCACGGATATCGGATGCAAAATTAAATCATAAGCTTCTTGTTACTGTTCCCAAGAGAATTACATATTTATAAATATCTATGATTTTTAGGTATCCGTGCAAAAAGATTTATCTAGTCTTGATTAAATGAAATTCAGTTCAGACAGACAAAAATCCTGTTATGACAAAAAATGGTCTAACAAAATAAAAATATTTTATAAATTGACTTTCTCAGTTTTCTGAAACTCCTATTAGCAAAACTAAACATCACAATGCAGTCAGTATAGTCCAGGCACCATCCGTTTGATAACATATCAAGTTACAAACACAAGATTCGGGCTAAACTTCTATAAATAGGTACAAACCAACTAAAACATGTAAACGGAAACAAAAACTTAACATCATGTGCACTTTAAGTGCACTTCAAACAGCCGCTACATTTTCTCTGTTTTACCACATACATTTAAGACAGATCTTTTCCGTTTACCGTAGTTTTGTTTTTTTCCTCTTACCGAATATGACTTTTTACTGGATTTGACATGAGCAACACGGTGGGTGTCCAATTAGAAGCAAGAACTGTTTACCCTTCCGGAGCACCTAGGTTCACTCCCGGTTTTTAGTGGGGTTCCTGTTGCTCATCCACTTTTTTCGTTTTTCTGTGTTCTGTTTTCTGTTGTTCATGTATTTTTTGTTTGTTCTCGTCTTCCTCGTTCCCGATGTTGCCTATGTCCTCGGATTGTTCCGCTTTGAATGGTCCTTCGGTTTTCTGTCGCCTTTCTTAAGTTGACATGGGAGTGAACGTGATATTTATGTTTTTGTCAGCCTCAGGTTTGCAGCTAAATTTCAGGCTTTCACGTTTGTGTGCTACATGTTGAAACGCAGGTTAGTTGTTGACACGCATGTAGTGATCTCCAGAGTTTCGGCGTGCGCTGTTTAAGTGAAACTGCATTTATTCTGCGTTTACATATTCAGGCTGACATATTTATGTAGATATTAATAAAGTAAGCGAAATATTAGAAAATGGTCTCATTTCATAAAATAAAATTATTGACAATCGGGCAGCCGAGTTTATATTTTACTAACAGTACTTTTTAGCTCACCTGGCTGAAGCATATGAGCTATTGCTATCAGTTAAGCGTCAGTCGTCCGTCGTCGTTTTATTTTTATATTTATCTTCTTCTTTGAAACCACCAGACCAATTGAAAGCAAATTTTGCAGAGATGGTAATTTGGTGGTTTTCCTGCAGAATTACTACCAGCGACCCAGTCCTCCTTTAGTATAATCTCTATGGTCTCTGATTGGTCGAAGTTGGTAATAAACCACTGAGGAAAATGACGCCAAATTTATTTGTCACAGTTCTTGGATGGTCATCGTTCGAAACTGTATCCGACAATTTAGTTTGTTTCCAATTATATCCAGCAATTAGGTCAGTTTTCTAGGATGGCTGCCATTGTTGTATATGCAAATTAGCCATAATTTCAGAATTAATTTACTTAAAAACTTCGTTTTTTTTTCAGACTACTGAACCTAATAGAAACAAACGTAATACAATATTCTTTGAGTGGTCCGCTTTGAAAATTATATCCCAAAACTTGGTTCGTTATCCTACATGGTCGCCAGGCAATTTCTGTAAATTAATTGTAACTTCACAATTAATTGTAACTTCACAATAAACCATTTGAACAGTCTTTCCCTTCAGAATTGCCGATCCAAATGAAATTAAAAATGGTACATATTGTCCTTGGGTGGCTCTTATCCAAATTATATGCAAAAACTTCATCTGCAATCCGAGATGCTCGCCGGTCAATCATGCAAATCAGTGAAATATCACAATGAATTCACTTAAAAATCTTTTTCTTCCTTACTACTGAGGCAAATTGTCCCCTGCCAAAATAATATAACTTTCTAGCTCACCTGGCTGAAATTTTTTGGCCATCACATCATTATCTGTCGTTGTTAACTTTTCATATTTCAATCTTCTCCTCTGAAACCACTCCGCCAATTGGAAGCAAACATAAACTAATCTATTTTCCATGAAGGCCGTCATAGCCATGTATGCAAATTAAAGGTAAATTTACAACAAATTAATCTGATATCTTAATCAGAACTACCGAGTCAAATGAAACAAAATATTGTAGAGTGGTACTTCTTCAGAACGTATTTGCCTTCCCAACATTTTTGGTCTCGATCGTACCTGATGAAGGTTATTCCAGAAAAATGTGTCGTGCGCATTGAAATTGGCATCATACGTTTCTGTTGAAGATACCATTTCAATTAAATTGAAAATTGGCCAAAATAACCGCCTAGACCTTAAAATAGCCCCCAAATCAGTAGTTTATCCCTAAATTAAGCTTGTTAACATCTGAAATTCGAAAATGGACATGAGACCTTGAAAAAAAAATGGTCCGGATGAGTCTTAGTGGGAGTGAACGGTAGGCCTATCTAGCCGACGGACTTTATTTAATTCATACGAATAGCTAACATCTGATCAATATCAAATTAACACATAAAATCAAATTAATGAATTAAAGTATGCAGACAATATTGTTTGAAATAGATTCTTTCAAAGCTTTGAAACAAAATAATGGGTATCAGACATACATAGTATATTTTCTGCAAATATAGTAATTTTGCTAAAGATGTCATTTTGAATATAATTCGAGTCTTGTCAGCAAAAATGTCTATTGAACATTTATATCTGAAACTATTGTGATTTTGTTTAAATATTTTAAATGATTTGAAAAAAATGACAGGAAAATGCATTCTTTTTACTAGCAATTTTATTAATTCTGGTTTGGTACAGACATATCAATGAAACTTTCTGCTTGACAAAAACACATCAAAATGTTTTTTTTAGAAGATACAAAGAGATGAAACACACCTGCAGGACTTTAATATTGAAACAAGTTTTATATAATAGGGAAGCAATTAAATGTCAGTCAATACATATTCACTGCAGAAAATCAATTTAAAGATTCAGATATGCAGATAACATTTTTCGAAGGCATCTATCATTTGCATTTAACAATAGTGTTTTCAAACAGATTAATGAACATTACATGTACTTCCCAGAAAGTATTATAAATTTGTGGAAAGAAATTAGTAAATAAAGACATTCTAATTTTTTTATCATTATCAAACAGTTTATTTATTCTTATATTTTTTCTCCTTGTTATGTACTTTTCGAGTAATGGTAAAAGTGAAATTTTGTTTTCTTTCTACTCGACACAGGGATGACAAGTTAACATGAAAGGAAAACTGGCGTTAGCGCGTTCACTACAAAATTAGATATTACAGTCTGTCTGCAAAGAAAAGTGAACATGCATATGGTAGTCAGAAGTATGTTAATATGTGAGCGTTGGTGTGCATATAGTAATCAGAAGTATGTTAATATGTGAACGTGGGTGTGCATACGGTAATCAGAAGTATGTTAATATGTGAACGTGGGTGTGCATACAGTAATCAGAAGTATGTTAATATTTGAACGTGGGTGTGCATACAGTAATCAGAAGAACTGTTCTACTTTGTCGAGTTAACGTGATTCAGGCAGACTTGTGTTTGCCAAGTTGGACGAAGTCACACTTACTGGCATATTTATCGTATTATTTTTTATCAGATTACCGAAGAAATATGCCATTCTATTTTGTCCTAACTAAAATTATGAAAATGTTTCACTTGTATGGCAAATTGTTTACGTTTTATAAACTTGGTTTTGCTGTGCTACACTGGGGAAAATATAATTTTTCTCACAATCATAGAAAATATTTCCGATCATCATTAGAAACTATTGATGTTAAAAGTAAACCTAATGAACACATTTTAATGTACGTTTAGATGCTATTGCAAATCAGTCATGGTAGTATTGTAAATCAGTCATGGTAGTGCGTCTTCTGATTTAGAATATCCGCACCTGTTGTTCTTGGGCTGTTTTTCTGACCATTGATTTCGAGTTTTCGAAAATTCTGTTAAATTTAAAGATTTCAAAATTACACAGTATTTACGAACATTCGAGAAAAGTATTTCATCTTCACAGAGTTTCGAATTACTCAAAGGCTTTACTGTATATACTTGATCAAATTATAATAATCATCATCACAAAGATAACATTTGCATTTACAAAGTGAAAAAAAATGTAGAGATGTACATCAGAAGCATATGCATAAAGAAAAAAGAATATACTTCCTTTTCAGTGAGATTGTCCTTTTCCTCAAGAGAAACTTTTTATGAACGTATATTCTTAAGTGTAGCTACTACACTCCAATCCACTGATAATGAACTGCGGGAGAAACATTTAATTAAAACATCCCATAGAAAAAATCCACTTATATCATATATGTAGGCTGAACTGTTCAACGTAGTTATCGTGACAAACTTTTTATTTGTTGAGATATATTGCGCCGTAGAAACAGCTAGCCAACTCATACCAATGATGTTTTTTATGATTATCACAATTTTGCCAGCAGTTAAGGTACATAATTACTTCGAGTCTTTTATAGCTATTAAAACATACAGTATCTAGTTATATACATTAAAAATAGGTTTGTTTATTACTAGCAACATATTGTGAAGTCTATGTGACATTTATATGTTTCAAAGATCGATCAGTTTTATTTCAGGAAGATTTTTTGTAGGAATAAATTGTCTTAAGAAAAAGCAAACTACAATTTATTGCTTTATTAAGCATCAATGAACATCTTTTAAGTAAAGCTCTGAACCTGAAAATCAATTATAGTTAAACAGTTATTAGTGTAACACTTCGAAATACAAATTTGTTTTGTTATGTAGCTTTAACTTCCACTGAAATGTAATATGTTCATAAATAATACGGCAGGCACCATATGATTGAACAGACATCGTTCTGAAAATCGAATCGACGAAAACAAAATTGGATCAACGTCGAAAATACATCATCGTTTCAGTGTTGATCCAATATTGCTTTTGTAACGTGGATTTCTGCAACATTAGATCGACGGACTGATCATAGTCGATTTTACGATCAAACGTTACACACATCGGCGTCACAAAAACAACGTTTAATCAACAGTTTAAAACGAAACTTTTGACGTTGATGAAACGTTGTTTTCAATTTCCAATTAAGTTCCGAAATGAATGGTGACTTTTCTCCAGATGGTGCCTGCTGAAAAGTAATGATTTCAAACAAAACATAATGTTTCTTTATTTAAATTCCGTCCTGTCGATTAGCTTTCTGAATGTTGTAATTTAGGAGGTATAATCATGAAACTAATTTCAACAAAATGTGGTTTGGGTATTCGACTCATCTTCATTACTTCTTATAGCAAAATAAGTTTGAAAAAAATTAGATATCTGCTTTTCCCAATTAGACAAACAATATTCTGCATTTAGACAACGAAAATGCATGATATGAATCTACCTTCCTAAATGCACTGGAACAGTTCAAAATTAACGTAAAGAATCCAGGTGTGTGAATAAATTTGAAGATGATATTTTTACTAAAAGAACCGGAATATGTACGACAGTAGAATCTAAAGCCAAACCAACACAATACAAAAAATATAGAAAAAAAGAACCAAATGGCCTCCGTACTAAACCGGAAGTGAGAACAGGTGTATCGATATAGTAAAGATTTCTGTTCTGCATGCAGCACCCGTATCGAATGTACCTTAGTGATATCGTAACAATAACGATGAAATCGATCGGTTTCTTCAGCCACCTTAAAACAAGCTTTTGTTCTATTCTGTCAGCAGTCACAACAATTCCTCATTCAAGACCACAAGACCGCCTGAAAAATTTAGTTAATCACTGTTTCTTTAAGAAAGATGGTACATGGATGTACATGTACATAGTTTTAGGTAGAGAAAAAATATTTTATTCAAAGCCAGTCTGATTCTAAAAATAAGTACACGGAAACTGAAATTATCAAATTTTGGACAGCAACATGTTTGTCTAATTTGGAGGGCCAGTTTTTCAGCAAACAACTGGCATACCAATGGCCACGAATTGCGTGCCTCTTCTTATCGACTTATTTCTATATTTGTATGAAGATTAGTTTATCCAATGCCTTTTAGTAATAAGCAGAAGAACTTAACCAGGTCCTTTAACTTCACATTTCTGTATATAGGTAATGTATCCCAGTTTTCGAGACCATGTGCATCATATCCATTCAGGTGAGCATCAGATAAAGGACACAACAGACACGGACAAATCAGCTTCATACTTAGATAGAATGAGAAGAATACCGAAGTTCACAAGTCACATATCCATAGGAACAGACAAGACTGTTATTAGAAATTAGCAAATACAAACACAAACCTGCAAGCAGCACACAGACACAACACTGAAACTAAAGCTAGACTTATTCCCAGGGACTGTTACACTAACGAAGTTATAAAGAATGGAATGATTTTAGTTTCTTATTGTAAACGTCCCATTTTGGAGTAGCAATATCCCTGCTTCCCCTGCATATGGTGGTCTTCGTATCGCAGCTGATACGATATTAGAACTTGTTCTGGGTATCCGCTAACAAATTTAGTCATATTGGCACCTGAACTGAAAAATCTAAGAATGTAATTCCACGCAAAATGCAATTCTTTTTGTCTGGTTTTTGTCATGTGTCGATAAAAACAGTATTAACAACGTAATCCGTTTTGTAGACGTCGTGATAGCTGCAAAATTTTCATGTAAGCTAACTTCTTGTCGGGTATAAAGTATCTGTCTTAGAAAGATAGAAAAAAATACAACTTTTGGAAAAAAGAGAAAAAAAGCTTATATCACGAGCTATAAACGCTTTTCCCAAATTCAGTAAAAAAATTACATCTGCTGTTTGATTGGTTCGATTTTACATATTGCGGGGTGTGATTATTCGTTCTACCAACGCATATCGTGAAGATTTGTTTCTACCTTTTGATTTGCTGTACTTGAAGTTAACCCAGTATGTTGAAAAAGTGAGCTTTGTATTTTTCAAACTGGTTACAGCTACCAAACTATGAACTTCCTGGAGGCTAATGAAGATACAAATGTTTGTTAGAGTATGAATGCCACTGATGTGATTTGTAATTTATATCTGCTTGAGAAGCTCGTATCCAGTCTGTGTCGCATTCTTGATCTTTATACATATTCATATAAAACCTCGTAATGTTTATTTTATACATATTCATATAAAACCTCGTAATGTTTATTTCAGAAAATTCATAATTCATTGATTACAACACATAATGTCTGTATTTTTCGAAATACAAATATATACACGATCAAACTTGAATTTTTTTAATTCTTTTTAACGTCCTTTGCTTGGAAATG
>JAOXYI010321654.1:0-10350 GCA_028566495.1 Lithophaga antillarum
ATTAATTTGTTCTCGTCCTGAATATAGCTGAAATATTGCTCGCTGGACGTTAAACAACAATCAATCAATCAATAAAGTATATAATGATTTTTGTAATACTGTCAGTGAAGAAATGGATCAAAAATTGAAATCAAAAGTTATTGTCATGTCAGAGTTTGGTAATTATAGTAAGAGAAAGAGAATGAAAAAGCCTTGGTGGAATGACCAATTAACTGTTGTGCTGAAAAGGTATGGAGACGAGGAAGGGTGTCTCATGTGTCTTGTGTTAGATTGAAAGCCAGTTTTGCGTCAAAACGCAGGGTCTTTGATCGCGAGGTTCAGAAAGCAAAACGTAAGTATTGGTACTCGTTACAACAGGAGCTATTGATGGAATCAAAAACTGATCAACAATCTTTTTGGAAGAAGATAGGTGAGATAGGAATCGCTTCTGAGCGCAAAACCTTAATCCCAATGGAAGTTGTAGACGCAAATGGTAATGTATCTACTAATGTTGACGAAGTGCTGTCGAAATGGAAGTCGGATTATGTCGATATATTTAATACATCAAGAAAGATAAACTCGATTGAGGATATGATAGCCCTGACGTTTTGACAGAAAACGACTTCCTTCTTACAGAGACACATTTTTTCTTGAAGAGGTTATTTATATAATAAATAATACTAAAAGGGGCAGATAATATTCCCGCTGATTTTTTATGCAACCAGAATTGTATTGTATTTTTGCATAAATTGTTTAATTGTTGTTTTAATACTGGTAAAGTCCCAGAGATGTGAAATAATATAATTACCAATAATCCAATACCAAAGAATAACATGTCCGATAAGAGAGAACCTTTAACTATAGCGGAATTGCTTTAGCCTCAGCCTCATATAAATTATACTGTAACATTTTAAATTCGAGACTGAGTCAATGGGTTGATGATATTAATGCACTAGTTGATGAGCAGAATGGCTTCCGCAAGGATCGAAGTACTATAGATCAAATATCGTCACTTACTAATTTAGTTGATGTTCGTAGGAAGCTGCGTAAATCAACATTTTGCGCATTCATTGACTTTAAAAAGGCATACGATACGATAGATAGGACATTACCATGGATAAAAACTAGCACCTCTGGGTGTAGACATAAAGATGTGTACCGCTTTAAGTATCTTTATAATGGGGTCAGATGTTCGATTAGAGTTAATAGTTTTAACACGGATTGGTTTTCTGTCAATTGTGGTTTAAAACAGGGGTGTCCCCTTTCCCTCTATTGTTCAATATTTTCATAAATGAATTAGCCACTAACTTGAAATCTTCTGATATTAGTGTTGATATTGGAGGAGATAAAGTGTGTATTTTGTTATATGCAGATGATATTGTTCTGTTAGCAAATACAGAGAATGATTTACAAAAGCTATCAGACGAGTTAAATAATTGGTGTACTGACAATACTATGACAATAAATGCACGTAAAAGTAATGTGGTCCATTTCAGACCGACCTCATTTGAACAATCAAATCGTGATTTTAAGTGTGGGGATATGATTATTGCTATAATCAGTGAATATACTTATCTAGGTCTCGTTTTGAATGAATTTCTTGACTTTTCAATTACTGCAAAAGCAGTTGCAAAGTCAGCAAATAGAGCGTTAGGTCTGATAATAGCTAAATGTAAAGCTATTGGTGGTACTTCATACGACGTCTATAAAAAACTATTTGATTCGCTCGTTAGTCCCATTATTGAATATGGTGCCGCAATTTGGGGTTGAAAACATTTTTCATTTAGTAATGCCATCCAAATGACAGCTTGTCGATTTTTCCTTGGTGTTGATAAATATACGCCAAACCCAGCTGTCATGGGAGACATGAGTTGGGTTCCAATTTACCATACCCAGTGGAAAGTTATCACAAGACACTGGCATAGATTAATAAACATGGGACCATTTCTATTAAATAGAAAAGTCTTTATGTGGGCAGATGAGGTCAGTCGGAAACGTAAGTTTGTTAAAAATTGGAATTTCTTGGTTAAAAAACAGTTCACTGAGCTCGATTTGGTAGATTTTTGTAATACCAACACTACTGTTAATAAAAACCGTTTAATTGATTCAGTTATATCAAGAATGTTTGATAAATATATAGAGGACTGGAAAGGTAGTGTTAACTCATCCTCTTCCAGACGAGGTAACAGGCGGAATAAGCTAAGAACTTGTAGCACTTTTAAACAAGATTATAATGCTGAGAATTATTGTACATGTGTAAACTTAATAACCGCAGTGCTTTCGCAGAATTTAGATGCGGGGTTGCGCCAATTAAGCTTGAAACGGGAAGGTATGACAATTTGCCACTGGGAGAAGGTTTTAACTGTGCAAATTTTACTCAAGATGAAAACCATGTTATTTTACATTTTCCTGTTTATGATGATTTTAGACAAATTCTTTTTAACGCATCTAGTACAATAGATACAAATTTTATGAATTTTACAGATGTTCAGAAAATTGTATTTTTATTCACTAATCGATATATTTTAAGATTATGTGCCAAAACCTGTAATTTTATTTTGAAAAGGCGTCGAGAAGTTTTATATTGTAAATAATTTCTTCTTTATGATGTACATTTTGTATTTTATATTTATTATTGTACAATCTTTTTTGTTGTTTTATCGTCTCTCATAAATCTGTATATATTGGCGTATGTATAAATATATGTTTTTGTGATAATTGTATTTCTCTATGTATACATAAGGTGAGACGTAAGTAAAACATTGAATTGAATTACTAATAACCTTCCAGAAGTATATGTTGTTTATTGTTGCTTACGCGGTCTATGATTCATTTATTTAGTTGTTCCTTTATGCCATAGTCCTCTGTATTTGTGTAGTAGTCTTTCTTGATGCACTTCATCAAAGGCTTTACTGAAATCTAGTTGAATAAGATTCAACTGTTCCATGACATCGAGGTTCTTATCGAGATCTTCCGCAGTTACAAGCAGTTGTGCTTCGTCTGATCTGTCGTGGAACTCATGTTGAGCATCACCTCCGGCTTCTACACCAATTAAACGCCATGATACATCTGAAAATAGCCAAAAATGGCAATTAAGCCCAACCAATCAATCTTTTCTTTAACGTCAGCATGAAAGTTGAGAAACCACTTTGTATTTGACACTATCAATACAAACAAGATTATATAATGAATTCCACAAATCTGTATTCTAAAGATACAGTTTTAATACATGTAAGTCAAGTCTTTATAGGAACTGTGACCAAAGTTTACCCTCGAAGCACATTTTGTTGCGCAAAGTCAGACGAAAACTAACACCATGTGACCAGCTACATGTGGACACAGATCACTCGACCTCTTCGATATTTCGACGCTGACTCCCGTTAACATGCACACTAATATAAACTGTCATATTATTTGAATTTTTGATAGATCATTTTGATAAAGAGACTAATCTAAATAGGAAAGTTACTCAAACAAAGATACCAAAAACCGGAACTAAGGTCATCACTCCGAGTGTTTTATAGTCGCAATCACGATTTTGTCAACATTTACGGAATTTGCATGTCTCAGCTTGTTGAATATAACATTCATCCTTGTCCCTATATATAATGAGAAGATTACCAAAGTAAATGTTCATTAAATTATACATCCAGGGGATCAGGCCATTAACAACCAAGAATCAAACACAAACGTGTAAACGAAAAACAGACACAACACTGCAAAATAAAGCTATGAACAACACGAATTCCCGCTAAAAACGAGAGTGCCCCGAAAGAGTAATCCTGTTCTACTCCACATGTGGCAATTGTCGTATTGTCCAGTGTACTAAGCAAATTCGAGTACAGCGATTGATACATTCAACGTTACCAAAATAACGTGTAAGGGCTATGATGCGTGTGTGTATGTGTGTGTGTGTGGTTCAATGCTGAATGGAAAATGGTACACTTCACTTGCGTCCGCGGTTTGTTAATCGTGTTTGATGAAATGGTATGAGGAATGCGTGTGTGAGGAATCGTTTACCGTATATTAAGGTATAAATAGTACTTTATTAAGTATATCACATTCTGTTAATCTGAAGCCGTTTAAACTACGGACATTATTAATCTCATGAAATATACGTGTAGACCAAATTCATTATAACTGAATTTGCTTAATAATGAATCTTGAAAGAGTTAAGAAACATTCATAAATAGGCGGGTTTTAATAACATTTATATGAAGTATACTGAGAATATTCTTTAATTTTATAATATTTCAATATTGTTTTGTTTCAAGCTTTGATTATATTACTTTATGTCGCTAAATGGCCATAGCCAAGTTATAGTTACAATTCTGGAGAGTCAACTTACTTTAAGGGAATTACAAATACAAGAAGGTTTTGCTCCATATTCAGATATGATTCACGAAGTTGAAATTCAAGCCGGTTGTGAGATATGTGACAACTTAATTTTTCAACAGTAAACTTGCAGTTTTTAAGAAACAACATTCAGGCTTCCTCTATATACGATGTTTACTTACAGAAACACAGAATGGCCAAAAAACTCTTAATGTCAACTGTAATGTGTGTAAATGGGTTAATTTCAGCGTAGAATTATTCGACACCGGCAGGCCTAGACTAAATAGAAACAGCTGGAAAGCGGATGTAATTCAAATATGACTAAACAAGTACAGTAAAAAAAAAACATCACTTACAGTTCGTTGCCGCCATAATTTTCGAAAAGTTAAATTATTTCAAGTAAGATTTTTTTTCATGAAGACCAAATGTGCAATATGGTCTAAGCCCCCCAAATGAAAACGTCACTATTTGAAAACTTGATTTGTCGCATTTGTCACTGCTCCTTGAAAATGAAATATCCTCTTTGATCAATATCAACCATATATATTGATTCTACTGTTGTGTTGGTACACCACACGAACTTCTAAATATAGATTCAGACAACATAAATATTTGACCACGTCTGATGTAAAGTGACGTTATTAGCGTTAAGAACTGTGATACGGAAGTGAAATCTCATTACCAAGAGTGTTAATTGAAGACTTCTGAAATTATTATCTTTACATACTTCCGATCAAATAATCTTTCTACGATGTGATTATTAATAATTAAAGCCTCTCGTCTGTTTTTATTTATATTAAAAAATCGGTCGAAACTGCCAAACATTTTACCGTTAATCAAAGTAGACACTTTGCTAATGTTTCCGAATTAAAGTGTGACTTTTGAACTTTTTACAGAACATCTTTGTATGATTTTAATCAAAAAAGAGCATCAAATGTCAGTCTAAGAAATGGTAAGATAAGAAACGCAATATTCTTTTTAATCAGAAACACAGAAGCAATTTCTTTGTGTTTCAACTTTCCTATGTAAATATCGGTGCATGTTTAATTTAGATTGGTTTGAACGATGAAGAAAATGAAATGATAAAACATCAACACGTATACTATTACTGAATATTCTGGAGCGTGCCAGTTATTATCACGATAAACTCTGCAGGTGCTCGATTAATTACCTAACTGGATTCAGGTAAAACACTGCACCACCGAGAAATCTTTTTACAAGACGTCTTGTGGTGAAGTAATGATACACATGAAACAATTCTCCCATTAGAACATTTTAAAGCATATTACAAGAATGCGTTCTTTGTGTATTGGTATTTGGCCAGGTACTTCACTTTTTATGATTCTGTAAGTCAGATTTTATAGCAATTTATGAGCTCAAACGTGTGTTATACAGTAAATTAAATAACATTTATTTTTCGTGATGCTTGCGATAGTACCTTTTTCTCTTTATACAGAATTTTTGATCTTCTAAAGGAAGTGGAGCATAAAACGTTTATACTTGTCACTTAACAAGAACTTAATGTCAACTACTAGAACCCTCTGTTATCGTTTTGTGTTTTATCTCTTGTGCTATATTGCCGTAGACAAAAACACTCATCAACCTCTTCCGGCTAAGTGGATAACACCTGTATGTTGATTGGTCTAAAGTAGAAGATTAAAGGGTTCTTGACACTAACACTACAGGTGAGTAATGTTTGGAGTAGAGTTGTCTCTCTGTTTATCAAATTACCTCATCATATTTAATATTTTTGTTGGGTGAGTAATGCAGGATGATGGCGTCTTTAGTCTTACTGGAATCTTTATGAACTTCAGAAATACGCTGTATTTTATTCCTATTGACCTAAGTTTATTAATTAGAAGTATAAGTAAATTACTTTAGTTTCTTAATGATTAAAAAAAAATCTGTACACATATTCCAACAAAAAATCTGGAATGCAAAAATATTCATTGCAATGAATTTAAATGAATGGTATTTTTGATATAGAAGATGCCCAACTATAAACCAAAAAAAGATTGAAATCTGTTTTACAAAAAAGCAAGCAGTTAATTAAAGTGAAAATGTTACATTCATTAGATTTTCACTTTAATTAACTGCTCGCATCTACAGTCAATGTAGATGTGAAAATTTAACCAAAGTGGAATTAAAATTTAAAAATAGGTAGATTCAAAGAATGCTTATTCACGCTGCAGATCTGGGATAACGTCCAACATACGGCATGTAAATATTACAATGAAACATTTTATTTAAGACCGCATTAATTTTATTGCATGTTGTTTTTGTGAAAATTGCGTTATTTATTTATTATGAAATGCTTGGATGGAAATAGGTAAACGCATTTAGTGATGAATTCCTTGTAATGTTCAGCTGTTTGATGTTGTTTATTTTCACAAAATACGCTCTATCGTTTCAACATGTATTACTTTTTTATCCTACTATACAATAAAGTCTGAACAGTGAAAGTAACATGTTAGTTATATTGGAAAGTTGTACTTTTTTAGCAAAAGTAAGTCATTTCTGGAAACGGTACTGCTGCTAATGTACATGTAGTTTCATGAATATTTCTTACATTTTTGGTGTGGAATCTGAAAAGCGGAAAATCATTCACTTAGGTCTACATTGATATTTATAAATAACATACGTCATACGTGATGTTTTCAGATTGGCAAGGTTAAATTATGATACGAAATATTGAAAGTATGTTAGACTAACAGACAGTTTAACATTTATTCTGCTTTGTCCAAGCTTTTAGTAGAGCGCAACACCTGACAATACAGTTCCCTACATCTTTGATATAACCAGAAAATTACTCTTGTATATTACCAAAACAAGACAACCATGGTTTTGCAATTGCGAAAAGTGAAGGTAGCCAGACCCTCCAACCATATTTTAATAATTTGATGCACAAATATAGGGGGTTTGTTGTTTTGGGGGAGTGGCGAGGTATTATTTGGTTTTTACTTATTTTCATTCAATTTCGTGTCATTGCTGCTACAATTCCGCATTGACAATGGACTATTAAAGATCACTAAATTACGCAGGTTATCTTAATCCTGATACCCAATAGTTTTTGATAAATGATCAGTCCCCGTGGGTGGTATAGCCACAATTAAAAGGCAAATATATTCACGTATACGTTCCCTCCTATCCTACAAGGCTTCTTTGTCATTACTGCATCAATTCTATTATTTATTTATTTATTTACAAGCTGACCGTTTATATAAATACACAACGCGATATTGCATTTAAAAAGTATATCTGAATAGTTATGAAAAAAATATAAAATTACATGACCGGACTTTTTGTTAAAACATGATGGGCCTCGGAACACCCCCCACCCCACCCCGAGACATATGAACGCACTAATTTCTTTTCCAGAAGAGATGTCCGTATCGCTGATTTCCACAAAAAATGGAAAGAAAAAAAACAACACTCAATCCTTAAAATTATTCATACCTGTAAAATTCAGATTGTTTCTGCTTCCGATCACTAGAATGTCACAACGAACTTTCGAAGCCTGATCTGCTAAAGCCCAACGGGCTTGCTTAGTTATTTTTGGACTCTCTCTGTGCCTCAGGCAACATGTAACGTAATATGTATATAGCCTTAGGTATATGTTAGGAGAATTTGGACATTTTAATTTACAATTTTAATACTAGCTCACTTTAAACACATATACCTTTCATTATACAGGTAAAAATAAGTATACCTGAAATTATGAGACAAAATGGTATCGATTTTTTTAAGTCAATACGATTTGATCTTTCAGACTTTAATTGTTACTCTCGTGTAAAAAGCCTGGCGAAAAAAACAGCTATGCATGTAAGTAAGGAAAATTTGGACTTAGCATATGCTAAGATTTTAGAACAGGGGCTGACTTTAGCGTATTAAATATATGCGAAAATAAATACAGTTGTAACCATAAGACAAAATTGGATCAATTATTTATAACCTTTAGGCGAGTTGCTGTTTTACACTCAATTACTTTCATTTCACACAGCCTGGTCAACGAGCCGGACTGCTTTCTATAACCTCAGGAGGCTACCATGAAACAATCCAAAGTATGGAACGTTAGCTTAACTTTTCAAATATTATAAACATATTTTATACATTTTTTCTTATTAGAGGATTAATGAAATTAAAATTCCGTTACGTACGATTGTAGTATAAAACTTTTCAATCATTTTGAGGTATAATTGAACTTTCTAGGTGAAGTAATAAAAGAGTACATTTCAAGTCTCCAAAATACATTATTTATTTGTATATTTATATATAATTTATTTATTCTTAATCTCCTAACATAAACATGTGTACTATATGCAGAACTGTAAGAGAACAATTGCTTAGACGGTGATTATTGTATGATACGGGAACTGGTGTAAACGTCTGGGAAAAGAATTGTGTGGTGACAAACCATAAAAACAATTCTTTAACCGGCATAAATACCTTTTATCTGGCCTGGTAACAGAAGAAACCTATCATAACTAAAATGATAATTCTGGTATTAATTTTCAGGAAAATCATGTAATATCGCTATACTGACATAATCTCAGCATAACATGTATTCATCGCGAAGAGTATCATTACTAGTTTATTTTCGTTATTGTTTAGGCTATGTGAAAAATGTGGGGAGCAAACGTTCTCCTAAAAGATATTGTTGTGTTGTAATATTCCATATAAATAAGTCTGTATGAGGATGTACATCATTAAAAACAAGACAATGGTACGATCTAAGGTAGGAAGACAAATGACTGAATATGTACATACAATCAATTATATGAAAAACATATCATGGAACACAAATCCCGTAAATGCATTTTTTTTCAAGACAGACTGTATGTACGAGATTAAAAGGATTCAAAGCTCATAAATTTTTACACCTACTAAAGTACACCATAAGCTAAATGATTTACATTAAATTCAATCCACTGTACATTGTAGTCGTGTATTTAGAACTATAAAAGGTGAATCTGGGGGAAAAAAACTTTCTCAGCAATTAATATTCCGATGTGCATGTGCTATCCCAGTTTTTTGTTCAAACAATGTATAACTTAAGACGAATTCAAAAATAAACGCGTTTGACTCAGTCCTTACTTAAGAAGTCTACCATTCACAAGTCGATGATGGCTGGTTTCTTGTTTCTCGGGCAATCCGACTTCCTTTCCAAATAAAACTTAGTCGTCACAATATAGCTGTAAAGTTGCTAAAAGTCACGTGAATACCAAATCAACTGAGCATCGCTAGCATGTGATTTGCTCTTTTGAGCCTTATTTTAATTCGACAGACGAGAGAATAACGCGAAGATGTTAATTCTAGACAATTTAACAACCAGAAAATATCCTGGAAGATTATTAAGTAATCGAGTACATGTAATGTACACCTCGTCAAGCGTCTTATTTAGAAAATGTAACAATCAACAATGTACAAAAGTTCTTTGAACTTTACAATGACAACAGACTCTGGTTGTTATTTTTCGGAAGGGTGAGAGTAAATAAAACCGATAAGAAGATCCAAAAGTTACAACTCCAAACAAAATAATACGATCAAAAAATACACAAACAGATAAAAGCAAAAAAATACCAAAAACGAAACACACACACACACACACACACTGGGTAATTTTAATATCAAAACGGTAAAAAAGACCTAGTAATAATTGTGAAACATCTCCGCTCTTCTCGAACTGCTGATGCGGAAGGATACATAGATTTTTAGTAGCTAAAGTGAAAGTCATCTGTACTTATAAAGCATACCTATGGCACGCGAAAGTCACAAGAAAGCGAGAAACCTAGTATCTCGACGAGAAACCTAGTATCTCGCACGGAAACCCCAAATACCGGTTGATTGCGATCGAGATTCATAGATTTGATGTGAGATTTAAATCTCGATCGAGATACTAGGTTTCTCGACGAGAAACCTAGAATCTCGACGAGAAACCTAGTATCTCGTTACAAAACTTTGAATCTCGATCGGTATTTAGGGTTTCCGTTCGAGATTCATTATTTTATGCAAGCGAGATTTAAATCTCGCACGAAA
>JAOXYI010321765.1:0-10349 GCA_028566495.1 Lithophaga antillarum
AGCACAATTTTGTTGTGTTTTTGGTTTACTGTAATAAGCAGGTATACGTATCAAACAAGCTGTTGATCAGCACCATCGGTGATATGGTTTTTTTTTAACTTCTAGATGTAGTCTAAACAAATGAAAGTAGAAATTTGAGTAAGTACATTTTCCCAAGTCATGGGGTTCTGATTTATCTTCATTGTGGGGAATGAAGTGGACTCAGAAACCACTGACTTGGGAAAATAGGGTAAATGGGGAGATTAAGACTCAGTAAAACAAAAACAAAAACAGATAGTCATGACAACAAATTTACATACCATTCTGATTATTTTTTATTTGTAGATATTATGCTTGCCTGTGTGGTCATGAAGATTTGGTAAAATATTTACTGGAAAATGGTAATTACAGTTTATGTTTATGTTTTGGAAATATAAGAGACTTAACTTTTTAAAAACAAAATAAAATACTTGTTAAAAATATCTTTGAAATGTAGGGACCCATAAAATTTGTAACTCTGATTTTGTCTGGAAATTTAGCATATCTTATGTGAGATAGTCATGTAATACAGGACTTTGTGAGGCCATCTCCAATTAGACTGTTAAAAAATATGATTCACACTGACATTATGATTTTGTCAATTTTATGTAGTTTCTTATGATCAGCACACTATTGTGACAACTAGTTTTAACGTAACCAGACTATCTACAATGGCTACAGAAAACTGTCATGTAAGATTTAAGTTGAGCATAATGTACTCCAGTTCAAGCTGAACACACAACCTGAGTGATGAGAGAAGTTAGTGGTCCATACAGGTCAACATTTCAGACATCTATGTCACTGATATCACTGTATTGTGATGGAAAGTATGACAAAATTGTGCAAAGTTTATGCATACAAATGTACTATGTTCTTTTATTTCAACCATATAGTTCTGGTGAATTGTGTTTACTAATCTCACCGTGATGTACATTTGACTTAATTTTGTCAGAAAGTAGTTACTCTGAATTAAGTCCAAGTGTTGCCATTTCCCTTTACCTGTTCCTCAACCAGCCTGACAATTTTGCAAAGTAATAGAGGTCTTCAAATCACCAAATTGGTTTAGACATAGCAAGAAACAGTAAAATAATACTTGACATAGATTAAGTGAATAAGAACAATTATTATGCACATCAAAGTTGGCATGGGGATATAGCATTTTGCCCGTTCATCCAACTGTTGGTTAAGTTTTGTGGTAAGGTCAAATCTCATATACTACAAGTCAAAGAGAAATGATATTTCATCTGTGGATACATCTCTCATAACACCAAAGAACTAAACCACAATTTAGTCACCATGACCTACATTTTATGCATCAATGACTCTGGCTAAGTTTTTCGTTAAGGTCAAGATCTTGGATACTACAAGTCATAGAGCAATGATATTTCATCTGTGGATACATCTTGGATAGTCACGAAATATTGGACCACAATTTGGTCACCTTGACCTACATTTTACACATTTTAGGATACTACAATTTTTGTGCAAGCACTATTTGATTAGTGTTTGTGCAATATTTGATTAGTGTATGCATCTTACAAGGCGTACACTGGAGGTGAAAGGATTAGCTTTGCTTTAGTGATGCACCTTTGACTAGCTGAATATAATTTTAAATTTTTCATGCTACTCCTAATCAAATTTAGCAATTTGAAGATCTCTGTTGAATTGCAAAAATGTTATATCGTTTGAGGAATAGGTATACGTAAAGGGCACTTACATTAAATACAGGGCAAAAATGTTTCAGAAATTGACATCAGATTTATTTGACACTGTAATACTATTGAACTAAGTCACTGCAGCTGACCTTATGATTGTAATACTGATTAAGATCATGTGAAAATTTACAACTATTTTGTATTCACATCCAGACAGTCCAGGGATTTGCTGTCAGACTAATAGTGGTTGTTATTCATTTATAGGAGCCAAATGTCAGGCCAACACGTTTGATGGAGAGAGATGTCTGTATGGTGCACTTAATAACAGGATAAGAAATCTGTTAAAGACATACAATGTTATATCAGCTAAAACACTCAGGAGAGACCAATATGAAGAATTTTTGAGGAGGTAATTCTTTCAAGAAATGGGAACAAAGAGGCCATTTCAGTAAGAAGGAGAGAATGTCCATGTTAAAGACAGCAGATTGCAAATTTTGTAGTGAAATAATATATTTATATATAGTTTACTATCACACTGAAATTTCTCACAAAACAAACAAAAAATTTTGAGCCACTAACTAAGAAACCAGATAAAACTGATTACATGCCCCAGAGAAAATATTATGCCCCCACTAATTGGGAATTAAATTTTTCCATGTCCATCTATATGAATGTACATATTGGTACATACTTGTCCAAACTTTGGTTTCCCTTCATCAACTTTAGTCCTTTGTGACCATTCTTTTGAAATATCTACATGAATTATAGATAAGAAAATAATGGTTAAGTTCAGTTTTGATATTGATTTTACTATTGTCGCACTGGAGTTACGACCCCTAAAATTAAAATAAAATAGTGTTTTCTGTGGTTACCACATAGTTGAGTTATATTTTGTACCAGGATTGGGTCATTGTAGTATGCGACAATCGCCAATATTTGGGTCACTGTCGTATACGACTGCAACCCAAATATTGGTGATTCTCGTGTAATACAGCAACCATGTTTTGGTTGTATTAAGACAAAGTAAGACTATTTACCCAATCATTGTAGTATTGTATACGACAGCAACCAATATAATGGCGATTCTCGTGTACTATAGTGACCCTGAATTGGGTCGTGGGAAGAACCAATTTGCCAACATTTGGGTCACTGTCTTATATGACAGCAACGCAATTATTGATGATTCTCGTGTACTATGGTGACCCATGTTGAAGACAAAGCAAGACTGTATGCACTAGTCTTGTATCATTACTATATACGACAGCAACCATTATAGTGGGGATTCTCATATACTGCAGTGGCCCTGACTAAAGTTGTGAAAAGACCACCAAAATCGCCAACATTTGGGTCACTGTCGTATACGACAGCAACCAAAATATTGGTGATTCTTGTGTAGCAGAGCAACCATGTTCTTGGCTGGTGTAGACAAAGTAAGAATATTTTCCCAGTCTTTGGGTTATTACTATGTTCGACAGCAACCAGTATAATGGCAATTCACATGTACTACAGCGACCCTGAATAGGGTAGTTGGAAGAAGGTGATAGTACGTCCAAAATGCCATTGTAAGGGTTACTGTCGTATACGACCAACCCAAATATTGGCAATTGTCATGTACTACAGCAACCATGTTTTTGGCTGTTCGAAGAAAGACTACCTAAGTCTTGGATATATACTGTATACATCAGCAACCACATCAACCAATGTAATAGCGATTCTCATACTACAGCAGCCCTGAATTTATTCAAGGGAAGGTGTTAGTAGTACGCTCAAATTGCCAACATTTGGGTCACTGTCGTATACTACAGCAACCAAAATTGAAAGGTGAAGAAATTGAACCCATTTGTTGTACAGAGTATATACTACACTGAAATTAATGTTGGTTGGTGAGGTATACTACCTAAACCAAAATGTTGGTGATTCTCACGTATTACCACGACCCAGTTGAGGTACAAAATATATATGCTTAGTTTATACAACAAATTCTTTTTAGATTTTTGTACTTTAACATATGATTAAAAATACAGATTAAGTTCTATTTTGACAGAATTTCATTATGTTGTTCTGGAGTTATGCCCTTGAAATTCAGAAAAATATACGATGAAGTGGGTAATTTGGAAATTTTACAGTCTTTTCAGTGATAAAACAGAATTCAAGTACTATTTTGAAGGATTTTACTTATGACTTTCTTGAGTTATTGCTCTTGAAATTATAAACACACAATTTTTTGTGGTTTCTGTATAATAAGTTGAGTTTTGTACGAATGAAAAGTTTTACACAGTGTTACAAATGATGAAATACAAGTAAAGTTTGATTTTGATAGTTGTTGCTTTTATGGTTGTAGAGTTATGATCCTTGAAATTTTGAAAAATGACACTTTCAGTGATTTTTGCTTTCCTTACTGGGGAACTTTAGTTTGTATCACTGATTCTTTAATTTTTAAAATTTTGAGACCATATTACATATGACAAAATACAGTTTAAGCTTTTTTAATGATCCCTTTAAAGAGCCTTTACAGTGTATCCTGCTGACACAAACTTTTTCTTTTTTTATATACATGTAATAGAAGTCAAGAATTCTTGTCACAGATAGACTTATATATTTGATAATAAAAATATGAAAATAATATGAAATGTTTATCACAGAAAACTTCTTTTTTATCATATGCATTTTTAATGTCACTGTCTACTAAAAAAGAACATATTACAATGAAACTTCATAAAGAATTAATTTGTATATTCCCAATTTCAAATAAACATTTGTCTTATTTATTCTAGGCTAACAGAGAGTGGTAGTTACAAAGATGTTATATTTAACATACATGGAGAGGAGTTTCCTGCCCACCGATGTATACTGGCAGCTAGGTGTGATTACTTTGCAAATCTTTTTAGAACACGGTGGAAGGATAGACAAGAAATAGTCCTCAATCATCATATGGTATGACTGATTACAAGAAATGATATGTCTACAAATAGATAATTAACAGAAGGGTACATAAAACTGTCTTATTGTTATTCTCTGTGTGGGTATTTCCAACCACATGACTATAGATCTGGAGTAACACAATTGTCTCTTTTAACAACCAATTATATACATGTAAATTTGTGACTCTAATAAACAACCCTCAACAACACCTAATATAACTCAAAGGCAGTAGTAAGGAGACAACTTGTACTATCTTAAGCAACCCAAAATAGGACGGAATACCTGATAATATTACAGGGAGATAACTGTATTGTCACCCTTGACAATTCAAAAGTCAGATTGCATCAGAGTTGATTTGGTATAACTTGCTTACTTGAGTGGAGTTACAGGCCACTTTAATAAATTTTTCAGCTGTATTTATTGGTGGAGAAAGCGAACATGCCCAGAGAAGGTAAACTTTACCTTACAAAGTTCACCATCATTTTCACATTTGCTTAAAAGTTAGGAATGAAGCTTAAAATTGGTGAGCTAGTTATCTGCACAGGTAATAAACGAACAAAGTTCCATGGTACCCCACCTAAAAACAATCTGTCTGCAAAAAAAGTTTTCCGTGTCATCTTTTCTCATTGTAGACTCCTATAAACAGTGTTATTATGTCTGGTTTTCAAAGTTGATCGAGATATTGTTGATATAAAGCTTCAGTGTAAATTTGATTGGATTCCATGCAGAAATGACACCAACAGAGCACTTACAAGTTTTTTCGGTCAATATTACATTTCCAAGGGACATAACTTGTATCCGGTGTTGAAATTTTTTTTTTTCGAACTTGTTTGAGATATTGTTGATATAAAGTTTCAGTATATATTTGATCAGAATCTATGGACCAATGACACCAGCAGAGTGCTTACAACATTTTTTTGGTCAAGGTTCACATTTCCAAGGGGCATAACTCCTATAATTGGTGTTGAAAATTTCTGGTTTTCAAACTCAACTGAGATATTATCAATATAAAGCTTCCACATAAATTTGATCAGAATCCCTGGAGAAATGACACCAGCAGAGCACTTGCAACATTTTTTTTGGTCAATTTTCACATTTCCAAGGGCACAACTCCTATAATCAGTGTCAAAAATTTCTGGTTTTCAAACTTGATTGAGATATTGTCAATATAAAGCTTCCATATAAATTTAATTGGAATCTGTGGAGAAATGACAACTGCAGAATGTTTACAATGTTTTTCTGGTCAATTTCACATTTCCATGAGGGATAACTCCTATAATCGGTGCCAAAAATTTCTGGTTTTTGAAGTCGACTGAGATATTGTTAGTATAAAGTTTCCATATAAATTTGATCGGAATCTGTGGAGACTTTATACTGACAAGCTATCCCGAAGGATGCATGCATGGACACATAGATGCATGGATGGACACCCGGTATTACTATAGTCCCCCGTCATGTTGCAGTGGGGGACAAAAAATTTTCTGAACACAAATAAACTATATTGCTGAATACATTCAAAAGATTTTGCAAACTGGGTGTTAAACATATCGCTGATTCATGTTCATGTAACTGAGAGCATAAATACCTTTTTGGTGGACCACGAGATCATTTTCAATCTTTTTCTTTTTTATTTGTAATTTTCTACTGACTACCTACATACGGACTACCCTACACAGACTTTTATTCCACACACTTTTGAACCAGTGTATAACAAGACCAATGTTTTATATATATGACTGCATACTTCCTGTTACTGTAAGTGTTGTTGGATCACTGGTAGTTGTTCCAATCAAGTTTGTGGCTCGACATCTGTACGTTCCTTGATCAGCAGACTGCAGATTAGTTATAGTTAATGAATAGTTGTCTAATGTAGAGCCTGAATATTTGGGTGACTGAATGACAACTGGATCTGTAACAGTCCCTGCTTGGTTTGTAAATGTCCACTGTACTGACTGTAAAGGACTATTATCTGACGATATGATACAACCAAGAGTTATCTGTTGCCCAGTAAGTTGACTGTATGCAGGTTGTGCAATAGTTACAACTGGTGGTGTTCCTAGAAAATATAACAAATATATTTAGGGGAAACGAACCAAGCTTTGGACACGTTCTCCTTTGGTAGTTATATCTAAATATTTGATGCATGCATACTTTAGAGACACCAGAAATGGGTTCTTTCTGCCTCTGCTTTTGTTCACAAATTTTCTAATACTGAAATACATTTTTGTAATTAAGTTAATTTGACAATATTTTTATCAATTCTCATTCATCAAAGAATGTTAACAGCTGTGATGGTAATTTTTATATTTTATTTGCAACTGCTAGTCACTGCAAATTTCACAGAAAAAATCATTCAAGGAGATTGCAACTGCTAGTCACCGCAGGTTTCACAGAAAAAATCATTCAAGGAGATTGCAACTGCTAGTCACTGCAGATTTCACAGAAAATATCATTCAAGGAGATTGCAACTGCTAGTCACTGCAGATTTCACAGAAAAAATCATTAAAGGAGATTGCAACTGCTATAGTCACTGCAGATTTCACAGAAAATATCATTCAAGGAGACAATAGTAATATTAGGTTATTCTACATAATCTTGAGAAGAATTTCAAAAAATTTTAAACTTAGAAAAAGTACAAAATATGAGAATAACCACAAAAAAAAATAATAAATAAAAATAATATGTATATGGTAAACAACTAAAACGGTAGATACTAAACAGAAGATAACAAGGAAAGGCCCAATACTGCAACACCACTTCCCTCACAAACAGCAAATGAACAAAGACAAAAAATGAAAGAAACAACAGAGATATTGTGACTTTGCACAAACACTAAACAGTGATCAGATTAAACCAGTTTTATGGTACCCAAATCTTCCCCTTTAACTATCTCAACTCTCTGATGTGAAAATATGCAAAATATAAAACCTGCACAGTACAAAAACCAATAGGATGACAACTAGCTTAAACACAGAAAGGAAACAGGACAATACATAGCTTATCTCAATATTAGATCTAATTTTAGTTCAAAAGAAAGAAATTTCTAGCTTCATTTGAGTTTAATGCCACTATTAGTAAGTTTACACTTATAATCTAGCAATCGATTTTAATATTCTGGTGGAGGAAGTAAGATTAAACTAAAAAATTATAACATTTTGTAACTAACTTGTAAAATTTCTCACATGTGACTTGTTTTTGCATTTGTTTAGTTGCTGTCTTTAAACCTTACTTCAGATTATGGCTTTTTAACGATCATACCATTCAAACATGCTTTGATCTACACAGAACTTTGTAGAATTGTAGAATTTAGCTATTCATAATTTGCCATTTCAGAAACTAATACATCCTTGATAATTCTATTGTGCTTACACCAAAAGTGTAAATGGTGTATTGTCATTGGATTGATTCCATTGTTTACGATGTCTTCCACTTATCCTGATGTTTTGGTGTATGGAAGCGAAATTTTACCCACAATACAGTAGATTCTGAAACACCAAATGGAATATGGTTGTACTTAATGTTATTTTGGAGTTCAACTAAGCTGAGACCACATAATGTCTATCTTACCAAAAACTATTAGGAAATTCCATCTTTAAAGCTTTCAAATCACAAAAAGCCATTATATGAATTGAGGTATAAATATAGTAGGCCAACTCAAACCTAAGAGGTTATACTGTAACAACAACAGCATACTGATGCACAAAATGCATACTCATTAATCAAATATTTCCAGAAGTGCTAATGCCAAGAAAACACAAAGCTGGATGAAATCAAAATAACAGAACAGATGCAAGCCTATACACTTAAGTAACTGAAACAAGTACAGACAAAAATCAGTGTAGGGACAACTGCCACAATTAGATAAGGTTTTAGTTTTCAAACAAATATTATTTTCAGTAACTGTAAACTGTATAAAGAGTATCTAAAGACATATTTCATACATATTTTTGAACACATTTTAAGCCTACTCCACACAATAAAATGTTGTCCTTTTTTGTTTCTGTGTGTTAACAAGTGGTCATCCTGTTGGTAACTGTACTCTGCAGGTTTTTTATTGTGCGTTTTATTTTTTCACATCAGAGAGTCAAGATAATTAAAGGGGAAGGTTTGGGTACCCGTAAAACCAGTTAACCCCACCACTATTTAGCACCAGTTCAAAGTCCGGATATCTTGTCTTATATCTGTTTCCTTCATGTTTTGTCTTTGTTCTTTTGCTGTTTGTAAGGAAGCCGGTGGTGCAATTTGTTGTGACGTACTTCACTATTGGCCTTTCCTGTTATCTTCTTTTTAATAATTTCATGTCGAAGAAAATAACAAACTAATGGCAAGTTTGGGCTTAAAAAAAAATCCATCATACAGCATTACTAGCCCAGTGATGGCAACATAAAAGACATGAACTTTGATGCATTAGAATGCCTATTGGATAACTAATATTTCTTCAATGCCAAAAAAATTTGAAAGCCAAATGCAATGCAGAAAATTTGTACGTACAAACACAAAAAATTATGAAAATATATACACTCAAATTTCATCTAATGACAATCCCTACAAATAACACGAGGCCTTAGTTTCTGATATTAATTACTCATTATAAAAATAAAAGGCATCATACATGTAGTATGATATGGCTGCAGTAGGTATCAAAGAGAAAATAACTAAATTTAGCCAGACCCAATAAATGTGTGGACACAGTTATCAGCTTGTCAATGATTTCACTTTGACATAAAACAAATCTTCTATCAAACTAGAGGCTTTCTTGAGCCTGTATTGCTCACCTGATTATAACTTACCCATTAACCAAAAATATGCCTCCTTCCCCAATCAGAATTTCCTAAACAGCCCACTGAGAGGTTTTCAATCCTCAGATTTTAATACAGAGGTCATTCATGAACAGATATGGTTTAACTGTCTCTGTTGTCCCTATTTTAATGTTTTTTCCATAGGGTCCCATGTTAAACTATGCCTTGCAGTGGCAGTAATCTTGGATTTCTGATCAGCATAAAAAGCACAAACTTTGTAAAGGGCCATCCAAAAATAATTCCACCAGGAATTTTGAAAATGGACCTCTCAAGGACATCCCTGCCATGTTTGGTATAAAATGGCCTGATGGTTCCAGCAGACACCATTTTTACATATTTTTCCATCAGGGCCCTATGTTTATCTATGTCCCACTGTGGTAGTCATCATGTTTTTAGGTTGGGGTAAACATACAGAGTTTGGAAAGTTGGCCACCAAGGGTCCATCCGTGCTCTATTGTCTATGGCTCAATGGTTTCAAAGATTTTTATACATTTTTCCTACAGGGTACTATGCTAAACTATATCTCACTGTGTCAGCCATCTTGGATTAAGCTTGAGGTTAACAGTGACAATTTTGAAAATGAACCACCCATGGACCATCTCTGCCATGTTTGGTTAAAACTGGCACGATGGTTTCAGAGGAGATTTTTACACATTTTTCCTACAAGATCCGACATTAAACTGTGCCACAGTGGCATTCATCTTGGATTGAGGTTTAAAATGACTAGATGGCTACAGAGGAGATTTTTACATATGTTTCTGTGGAACCATCCCTACCACTTTGGTTTAAATTGGTTCAGTGGTTTTAGAGGAGAAGATTTTTCCACATATTTTCCACAGGTTCCTATGCCAAATTGTATCCTAGAGTGGTGGCCATCTTGGATGGAGGTCAGGGTTACCAAATGTAATTCTGAAAAGGGGCAACCAAAGCATGCAAAATTTGGTTTAATTTGGCA
>JAOXYI010321986.1:0-10349 GCA_028566495.1 Lithophaga antillarum
GTCATGCTCATGGTATCCATTCAATAATTTAACGTATTTTGGTCGCAACAAGCCTTCAGCAACTTTTTCGCCGACCACGGTTCGGTCTTGTCCAAGGTTGAGGTTCTATTTACAATTTTACTTCCGAATGCATGCATAAATAATACGTATTTCCTTTCTATTCTTTCAGAAACAACTTCTTTGTAATATAAAATATTCAAGCAAATGTGATATTTCCACTTGAAACAGATTCCATAGTCTTATGTTGTTGATCAACACCGTTCTTTCCTTGTTGTTGACATCGAGTAGCGCGGTAAAATCAACGTGTATATAAATAATAGCAGATCCCCTTAGAAACCAAGATGGCTGAAATGCAATGTTAAATCTCCGTAGGAAAGGCCAAGGACGTATTTATCCATGTGAATCACTAAGGCAAATTGGAAAATGTGGGCGGTTCATCGGTGGATAATACAGTGTATTGGATTTGCATGACAGTTAGGTAGGATATGGGCGTTCAAAAAAATATCCCAATTTTCTGGACACCAGGAGGATGTGACATGGAGTATAAGTTACGTAATGAAATCATTTAAAGTATATATAAATTAGTCTTTCAATAATAATCCACAAATATATCTTCAGGTCCTTAATTCTGAAATTTAGACAATTGAATGATAACTTAGCTATCAAGTAATCTAAAGATTAGTTTACAAAGTTGACATGTATTCATAATATTGGTTATGAAGTATGTTACATGGTTCACCTAACTCGATCTATGACTTTAATTATTCGAGTTAGCTTTACTGATAGGCTCAAGTTATTATGTTTGTGTTGTGCGGATTAGATCAACGATTACAGTAGTATCAATATGACTTAATCTTTTTTTTTTATTTTGTAGGTTCTCATGGTTCAGGGAAGTCTCAAATAGCATTCTCCTATGCCAACAAATTTCTTGACACGAACAAAGAATCGGTGGTTTGGAATTTGAATTGCAAGTCTTAACAGAGTATTCATCTTTCTCTGGCTACTTTATTATCTAGCTTAAATGTTCATGAAGATCGAGTAATATCTCAAAGCAGTTTATCTCAGTGTGTCCAAAGCATGTATGAACTTGTTTTGAAAACTCTTACCTCAAGCAGTTATCAATCAAAAATTCATTTAATAGTCATGGACGATATAGATAGTCGCAGTCTATCAGGTGAAATTATAGATGAAATGTTACAACGCTTTATTCAGGCAAAAAATATATATGTAATTGGCACTTCCAATACATATTTTCAACATGATTTAGCGAATACATACGGAGTTGAAATTGCCGGTATGACAGAAGAAGAAGCTCTTTCGCTGTTGGAATGTAACTGCAACGACTCAAATGAAAAATTAGAGTTAGTAAGAAGTTTAAGTTGCATGCCATTAGCAATATCCCTGGCCTCATCTTATATTAAAGCGACAAAACTAAGCGTAAAAACATACCTCCGGAGTTTATCTGAATTTCAAGGGGCAGCTCATCAGCACGATAAGAAAGGACAACAATTGGAGGCATCAATCAACTTAACCATTCAGAATGTGCAGAATGACTTGTCAGATCACGCAAAACGACTGCTTTCCTTTATTCCCTATTTATGTCATCACAGTGTTTCAGTTGATTTTTTGAAAACTCTTCTCCCGGAAAATATGACAGAAAAATTTAAAGAAATTGAGATTAATAAATTCATCATAGCCTTACAGGATTATTCACTGGGGTCCATAAGAGAGAGTAACGGAAGAAGGATATTGTCGATGCACGGTCTGTCGGTTTTGGTTCTTCAAAATAAAAAGGAATCCTGTGAAGTAGCATCTGAAGTAAACTCTCTGCTGCAACACTACTGCAAACAGATGGCTATAGACGTTAGGCTAGTAGAAAATATGAAAAGGAACGTCCTTTTTCTCGACCATGCATGCTTGCTATTAAAAGAACACTTAGGTAATAAGAAAACAGCTGAAGACATCAAGCTATATGAATGTTATCTCTCGCTGTGCATCGCATTAACATTTAGAGTGTATGGTCACACCGAGTTAGTAGCTGACCAATACTTTGAAAGAAGTAGAACTATTGTTTTGCATTTAGTAAATATCAAAGATTTAATTCCATCATTGAAATCTAATATTGTTGCTCATTTCATTGCTGAAATGAATCTAGAGTATACTAAAATGAAACGAACATCCGCAAAAAGGGAAAATGAATCGATTCCTGTACCTAGTGAAACAACAGATATGGATTCCTTTCTTAAGGGTACTAGGTCGATTGAAAATGATTCTCAAGTAATCTTTTCGGCTCTTTTAAAGGCAGCTTCTATTGTTTCTGAACAACTGTTAGACAATTTGACGATATGCAAGTACAGAACAAGCAGGGAACTGAGAATTATGTTCAGTAAAGTTGGAATAGGTTTAAATGAAATTCAGGGAAATACCATTCCAAAAAGATATATTTCAGATCTCATGAAGATGTGTATTATCATGCCTCCGGAGCAGCTAAGGAAATCGTTTTTAGTAGAGCTTTTTATTCTCATCCTTTATAACAGCAGCAGCAAGAAATGGTGGGTAGAAGAAGCAAAATCACTGTTTGAGTTTTCTGATGGCAAATATTTCGCTGTTAATAACGAAAGCCTTGTGGAATTCGAGTTATGTTATAATTTAGCCAATTTACTAGAATCTTTTTACAAAAGTAATTGCCCGTCTTACCACCCTGTATGTACAACAATCATAAAACGAAGTGGTGTTTTCTTCTTTCTTCGAAATGACAGAATTGAGCATACAGTTCTTGAATTAAAAAAGACCATTTCTTTTTTAAACCAAATGCTTAATGAAAATGAATTAGTGTCCTTGACCTTATTTGGAATAATGAACATGGGATCGAATTATGATGTTCACCATACCTGCACCGTACTTGAATTATTACGAGAATGCTATGTTGAATTGTCAAGAATCGATTCTGAGAACCGAGAGGAACATATAAATCAAGCACTTGCTAAAACAGGCTTTCTGGAAAATTATCTAGAAGATATGGAACCATGGGCTCTACTACCAAGAGTTCACTTATCAATTGCAGAAATGTGTATGCTAATCAACACTCCAGAAATGGCACGAAAAGCGAAGAAGCATTTCAGATGCGCCATTAAATACAACAGTGAGAATGACGTTTTCACAAAGTTTCGACTCAAATCGTACAAACGCTTTGTTGATTTCTGTATACAACAGGGAGGAAAAGAAGATTTAGAGGAGGCAAATGCATTATGCCTTCGTATGTTAGAAAAATTTACCGAGCACACAACACAATCTTACTTCCAAATGACGCTAGATAAAATATGCAAGTTGCAGGTACTAAGTTATAATATAGCACAATTATTAGCATTTCCGTTTTAAGGTCATTCACCAAGCTGAATGCTGTGTACTTCTTTGCTATCAACTGGTTTCCATTGTCTGTCGTTTGTACTTTTTTTACTTCATCTTGTTCAAATTGGAGCCAAATTGGAATAAACAACAGAACTGGTCCTTTGCGGTTTCTTAATGAATTTTATTATTATTAGTTGTATATATATATATATACGGGAATGACTTGTTTATCATATATTTCGATGTTTTTTTTCTGTAACATTTATATCCTTGTCGATTTTACAAATTAGACTTACTTTGGCAAATCTTTGATTTACCAAATCTCTCCTCCAAAACCGTGTATCCAATATAAACCATAATTGGATCCAATGTTCTGTAGGTAGTTCTGTTTTCAAATTATATCTGTTGTCTCACGTAATGTCCAAAATGAAATAGCCTTTGTTTCTAAACTACAAAATATATTTGGTAGAATAAGCTTACATTTGAACGGAAGCTGCATATAAACATTGTTAACATATATTCTGGTTTATTCTGTAAACATACAGTTTTGTTTCAAACTTTTACCAAATACCTTTTTAGCACAATTTCATTTCATCCAAATGGTTGCCATGGCTGAAAAAAACTTTTTAAAAGAAATAATAGCTTTCTCAATAATTTATATAAATTACACTCAGGTGAGTGGTACAAGATTGCGTGATTCTCTTCTTCGAGAACTTTAATTGGCAATAACTTGATTCGGTTTAAGTTAACTGTTGATTAGATTATGCTAATTTGTAAATTCCCCAGTTTCTCATATTTTCACTGCTATAGATGTGATCATGACCTACATTTTACGCAATGATAACTTCATTTTTTTAAAATTGCGCTTGTTTTGCGCTCCATTATCGATGATTCATCATCTTAATATATGACAAGGAGAAACTCTAAAAGTTCATGGCGCAATTTAACAAATGTGGCTTTAGCTCAAAGGAAAACGTTTATCATAAAAAATAACAAATAATTGATAGAATAGCAGAGCATATTAATTGTCTCATGAAATGTATTCTAATATTTGTCTTAGCCTCTTTCGACAACGCTATTTTAGGAGTAATAATATGTTCCGATAGACTCTGAGATACATACTTTATGAAATTTAATACATACTCTATGAAATTCACTTTGAAGGCTTTTGAAATATGTTTAGAAATAAATAGCATTGCCTGTTTAAAGAAAATAATAGGAAAGGCCAATAAGAAAGCACTAGACAAAAATTTAAACCACTTTCGAACAAAAACGGAACAACAGTCAAATAATCCTGACCGTATAGAAGTTAAATAATGTATATATAAACCAACACTAAAATAAAGTGAGCGCAACGCTAAGGCTATGTGCAGTTATTAATGTATTTTTGCATTCCGAGTTTGCTTTTGTCACGATAATGTAAACAATTTGAGTACTTCTCTTTTCTGTTTCGTAAACGCTCTTTTATTCTCTTTGCACGAACATATATTAAGTTTTTGTGTGCAATTAGAAGGACGACGTGTTATTTTCAGTTTTACTTTCACTGACGTCAATTCTCTAATCTGTTTGAATTATTAGCCAATCTTAACCAATACCTATACTTTTACGTGGTTGTGGGGATTCGATGGCCGAATGGTCTAGGTAGTTGGTCAAATCAATTTATAGTATCACCTGTAAGGTGCGCTTTTGCATCGTATTTTGAAAGTTTGCGAAAACGAACGTCATTCTATTATATACCTTTATGATAAAGTCGACTATTTTGATGTTGATTGGTCAGTGGTTCCACCGAGGCTGGTGGCCTCCACAAATAAAACTTGTCGCCGAGATATAGCTGAAAATTGACGAACATGGTGTTAAGCCCATTTCAATCAATCAACGATTTGATAATACTCTGATCTAGTGGGAAAATAGATTCTCTAACAAACAAATGCTCAAATCATAATTATATGTCGAAAGTATATATTCATGGATAATGTTGTAAAGAAAATTGCCATAAGTCGAGTAAATTTGTGGAAATTCTTGATAAAACTTGTTTCAAAATTTAAAGTAAGGTAAAATATTTCATTAAAAAGATTTATTAAATTATATAATTTAATAGAAAAACACACTCGTTCATTACACGTAGTATCCTACATACTGTGGAGAATAGCGGCACCAGTTTACTCAAGTTCACGTTTTTTTAAATATAGCTATGCGTTTACTTTTATTACATGTTTTGCAGTTTTTGCGATAATGCAACAGCAGACATAAACATAACACAGAGAAGAACTCCTTATTTCTACAATTGCACATGGTGTAAACGTAACTTTTGCCTTTTTGCAGCTGATAACATGTTAGGTTACTTTAGCACATATCTGTATAAAATGTTTTCTATACATATATTCCAAAATTTCCTTCATATGTTAAGAAGAGACATAAATGTAAATATCCATGAATTACGGTAGCATTTAAATAGGTATAAGGTATATGCAGCCAACTGTTATTTGAAAAGATAAAAATAGAAAACAGTTGCTAGTACGGAAGAAATTTGTCCTAGAAGATTAAAATTTAACAGATATCTACTATAAGGGTTAACTTTCAGTCAAGAAATAGTCATATTTTAGCAAGAATGATTTGAAGTTGTATAAAATATGGACTTGACAGATATAGACGCCTAAAGTTAATCATTCAATTATATGTAATTAAGGCTTAATATTGATCTTGTTACCATCCTGATCTAAATAAGGATACTGTTTTATAGGATAAGTTGACTAATGAAAAGACAGTACAGATGATAACAGCAGAAACCTGTTCTACTCGATCACTGGCGAACGAAACAGTAGAATGTGACGCAGTTCCGCACTATATGCCATCGCTAAGCAACGACGCATACGATCAGAGTACAGATATATCCGATTCTACAAGATATACAAGCAGAAACTCTACTGAATCACGATTAGAACGGTAAGCGTAGTACTATATCAGCTCTATAAAATATCATGAGAAATCGATTATTTATCGGATTCCCTATTCTATTCTTCAACTTTTTCCTGTTATTTCGGGGTTATACGCATAGGGTAAAACACGAAATCAGGAAATCATTTATTGCAATTTTTATTTTTATCTAAGTAATAGATAGTGGTATACAAGTTACAAAGATATTTTTAAAAGGTTTGTCCACTAAAAAAGTGTAAAGAACACTATTGTAACTTCGACCGACAAATAAACAATCAGGCAGGTGGATTTTTAATACAATATGAAAATGTTATTGTAACATCATCACATGTTACTGTTTTCTTAAGAACACCCTACACTGAGGTCATGGATAAGATAGATCTACCGTATATCTTCCAGGACCCAAACGGACCAATTTATATATTACCTTTAAGAATTTCAGCTTTGGGATGAAGTACTGATTTGGAGGTTAGAGAGGTTGAAGTTATACGTACTAGAATGAAAAGTTTAGGCGTCTTAGAATGCAAATCTGATTTTGATATTCGTTGTTGTTTGTTAGCTGCCGAACTAAACTTTTAGTCTCCCTCATACTAATTTAAACAAATGCTCAAAAAATTTGTCTTCATTTTGATCACTTGACATGTTTTGATTCAAATGAAGTTGGTATATTTGTTAGATCCTGATGTACAGATATGCAGGTGGATAGGATGTTCTGATTCATTTAGTTTTTCAAGCTTATAAATTAACTCAGTACAGTATGGAGAGCTTGTCATCGCAACTCCTCTGAAAGGACGGGTTGCGATAAGGCCTCTATTTGGTCCCGGTTTTTCCGAAATTAAATATTAACAATTCCAACAAATCTTTGTTTTATATTTATACATATGTTAGCACTTTATAGAATTATTATTACTTTTCAGTTTACATGCCCCTTCTTTGCTCATGAGACTGATTATAATGGATACCCTACTGACCCATTAACATTATGCCTATGGAAAAATGTCGCTACTTACGTTAACATTATGTAGAAATTACCTATGATGCGCATGGAGTACCAGCAAAAAATTCATATGAAATAACTATTAAACTGCATGAACATCTTGCTGGTACTCCATGCGCGTCATGCTTAAATATTTTTTAAATGTATCAGTATTGCATTATCTACCTTTAAATACAATTTGAAGTATATTTCAATGCTGAAGTATGGCGAGCATGCGAAACCTAAAAAATCTTCAAAGAATTTAATGCTTCCTGTACGTCCAATTTCTAGCAAAAATATTTCTTTGGTTATACACGCGAGTCAACATTAATTCTCATGTAATGTATACATACGTAGGGACATTGTCCTTTAGCCCAAGTGTAAAATTAAGGTATCCTGCATTTGCAGCTTCTTGAGAACAGAAACGACGCACAATTTGAAAAGTCATCGTCATTTTATTAAGAAGGACAAAATATAGCTAAATAAAGAGAACACAAAATAATTAGTACGGTAAAATTTCATTTTCAACAAAACTAGGGGGCCAAAAACAGGCCTTATCGGAACCCGTACTTTTATGTTGGATTTACATTTAAAAGTTTTTATATTGTTAGATTCTGATGTACAGATATGCATGTGGGTAACATGTTCCGGTGAAATGAGTTTTTCGAAGTTGTGGCCTTTGAATATAGAAATTTCTGCCAGTCCTGTATGGAAACCTTGTTTAGCCAAATGAAAGCTGTTATTGATACTTTGCACAAATGTTAACAAATTTGAGAGAATGTGTCATGAACAGCCCAACCACTCCCCGGTCGAGCTACCGAAGTCAAGGTCACAAGTTGTACTTAAATGTTAAGATTATCAGACGACATAGTTCGTGTCTGTTTTACGGTATGAACCAACGAAAAAGATGTTATTGATACTTCGCATAAATGTTTGTCACCGGGAGATGATGTGTTATGAACGATCCTTGGAGCTGTCCTAATTAGGTCAAGGTCGCAAATGGTACTGAAACGTTACATTGCTCAGATGTATCATAAGATGATGTGTACCAGAAACAAATTGGGAGTACGGGAGGTATTAGTCCCTTCTTTGTGCACAGTTCTAGTCATTTTTGCTGAAAAATCATCTGCACAAATCATGCATATGCAATTCTTTTCCTCATTTTGTCTGAAATGAAACATGGTCTGAAATAGTCAACGTCATTTTTCGGCTAGTCAGGCATGAAATCATAAACTGTTTTGTCGATATTATTGTCTTAGTAAAATTACAAAAGAAAATAAAACTCGAAATGTAATAAAATAAATATTGATTAAAATTTCTTTCCTGATAAGTGCTGAATATTTGCTGTGCAATATTCTTTTTTTTTTCCTTTCAGTTTAATGGAACGTTTGGTATCTATTGAATCGGAACGCCTTGGTGTTGAAAAGAAAAGGTTGGATGTTGAACAGAAACAACTTGAAGAAACTAAAAAAAACAATGAAAACCTACTAGCTGTCCTAGAACAGATACATTCAGAACACATATAACTGATGTACTGAAAAAGTTCAAAGTTTAATTTACATCAGTTCATGAAAGAAATATTTAAAATGTATGTACAGCGACTACAAAGACAACTTTTCATTTCTTATAAAAGGTAAAAAACGAAGGATGTGCTGATATGTTCATTTTTTTAATCTTTTTTTTTTTTTGTTCTTTTTATCGTCGAATTAGCCAGGAATGCACTAACATTAAGTCAATACTTAAGAAATAATTTTGTCAACCCATGGTTTTTCATGTTTATATTGAAATAATTTTACCACGGACAGGGCAGTATGTCCGCTTAAATTGAACTCCGAGAAGTTAAATTGACGTATACAATACTTGACCGGGTAAAGTAAACCATGGGTTGACATAAATCATTTCGATTCTAATATAGCAAGTTTGTCTTTTCAATAAAAATGTACTTGAACTTATTGCAGTATCTGAAGCCATTTTTGCTGTGTTTTGAAGTTTTGTTTTGTTTTGTTTTTTTCCCTTTTGTACAATTGGCATTTTGATGTTGTTGGTTACCATTATGTCTTTATAAGTGTTTGCCGGTTGCGGTTTAATGGCGTAGTAAGCAGCTCATATTAGAATTTAAATTAACACTTCTCCGTAATAAAACAGAACCTGTTTCATATCACAGGAGAAAAATATGTTCACTCAAATATATTAAAATCGTATTTCTTTTAACACACTAGCTGTCAAACTGATAACCTGTTCAACTAATGTCGGCAAAATGGAGTTCTGGACTCATGAAATGTTTAACCAATAATTTTTTCACTACTTGTTACTGCTTTCTCAAAATCCCATGTTATATATTGAATTTTCATGAAGTATGTATATCATTCTGCAAATGTGTTATATAAATTAAAGTATTTTTGCAAAAGATTTCAGTTACTTTTATATTATTTACACTGATCTTGATTATCACCTACTATAATAAAATTTACAGTTTAGTGAATTTATATATCGTTTGAAAACTAAAACCCCGTCCAGTTATAGGCATTGTAAGGATTGAGAAATAAATCGTAATACAGGGCCTGTGTATCATTTCAGTGTCGTAATGTAATGTTGTGTAACTTTTTATTGTACTCATTTGAAGCGTTAAGATGAATATTATAGATTTTTCTGAGTGTAACACGGCACTGTGTTGTAAAATATTCCTGTTTAATATAATATTGAGCATCGAAATTAATTAGATATATTATTTGTGTTTTAGCTCACCTGGACCGAAGGGTCATGTGAGCTATCGCCTTCGCTTGGTGTCCGTTGTCGTCGTCCGTCGTTAGCTTTCCACATTTCAACCTTATTCTCCGAAACCACTCGACAGATTGGAACCAAAGGTGGAAGGAATATGATTAGGAATATGATTTCCTGTGGAAAGTTTTTGTTATGGTGCCAATCAGAAATTCAGTTTGGCCACTAGCGCCAGTATTGTGTTTTGATCGCCTGAAATTTCAAAAATCTGCTAGTCAGAAACCACACAGCCGATGGAATTGTTTCATGGGGTGAATGATTCTTAGATTATCCTCTACCTTTGGTGTTTTTTTTTTTTTTTTTTTTTTTTTTT
>JAOXYI010322094.1:0-10348 GCA_028566495.1 Lithophaga antillarum
CAGATACATGTACTTTAAGGTAAGCGGACATATGAAAAAAAAAAGAAACCTTAAAATAAACTTAAAATTAAAACACGCAAAAAAATATAGAATATAAAATAATAATAATAATAACAATAAAATAAAATAAAATAAAATAAAATAAAATTTTAGTCTAATCACTCCTGTGAAAGCAGTGAAAGTACACTTACATTTTTGGCTTTTTTTAAAATCTTTTTTGGGGTGGGGTTGATTCTTCGAACATTTTCCGCTTTGCAAATGCATAGAAATTAAAAAGCATATTTTTTTAAACAATGTTTTTCACAAGAAAAATGATAAACGCAGATACAGATATTTTTAGATGGAAAAAAAGAGGTTTACTCTGTGAAGAATCATACTGATTCTAATGAAAGATACTCGGAAGCTGACATTGTCAAAATGCTGGACATCCTGATAGACAACATACATTTTTGTACTTGTTAAATTGGAAGACCAGTTTTCCAGCAGACAGTTGGCATTCTAGTGGGCAATAACTGTACTCTCCTTGCTGACTTGTTTCTATATTCGTATGAAGTAAACATCATTCAAGCGTATGCAGTGATAGAGTGTATGTTTCGAAATTGATCCGCTAGTGCGTGTGTCCACTGTCATAACGTCTTAGACAGAGAATTGTTGCGACATAAAAGCTACTTAAGACTTGTTCATTCTGTTGTAACTATCCTGTTTCCGGGTACAATCCTTTTACCGGTTTTTTACTCTTGACAACACGACGGTTGCCACAGAAATGCTTACCCTTCCGGAACATGCGATTTTACTCTCGCCTTTTTTTCGTAAATATTAATGTTTTAATGTGTTTAAATAGGGTGTTGTGCCGTCCGATACGATTTAGGCTGAAAAACGATGTTCAGTTCGTTCATTACTCCTCATTTATCTGTGGGATCCCCTAAATGCTATATGTTTCAGTTATATCTTGTGGTGTCCTAAACAATTTCCGCGCAAAACCGATATTCGTGTAGTCTTGCAAAACACGACGGATGTCTGCTACAGAGCAGGAAATCCTTTCTCTTCCGGAGCACCTGATTTCACTATCGGTTCTATGGGAGTTCGTGCGGTCTGTCTTTTTAGATTTCAGTGTTGTTTATGTCCCTGTGAATTCGTTTTTGTTTTTGTTCTTGTCTGATTGTATCGACTTACAGCTTTTGATTGTACATTTGATAAAACTGCTATACCTTCTTTATACAGAACGCATTAGAATTATTGTCAAAGCATAGGATTATGCCAAAGTACATCTGTTTTGAAAAATATCTTAGAGCTGCAAAAACTATTTGTGCATATCACAAACCTCATGTGAACCGTTTTGTTTTTATGTGGAGAAGAATTTAACACAGCAACTAACAAAATACTTACAGTAAGAAACTAAACTAAACACAAAGAACGTATTACCTTTTCTCCATTGTTTACAATCAAGTCAATAGAACACAGCTTTAGGACAAACAGCGCACGTATGATTTCTGATGTTTCCTTAAATTCAAACACAGTTCTGTAGTCGTCAAATTTAATCAGCCCAGAGGAAGAATTTTCAGCAAGTGTTGTCTTCGATTTTTGTATTTGATCGGTCGCCAAACTGTGCTGAAAACATATTCGAGATGCAGACATTCTGAAAGTCTTCATAAAAGTCATTATTGGTAAATTCCATACATTCGAAGACAACATCCTTAAAGTTGGTTGTTTTACAAGAGAAAATATTTGCATCATGATAGAGTAAGTATTTCGATCAAAATTTGTTCCGGTTTGATAAATTCTATGTAAATAAAAGTTAAGAAAACATAAAATAATGTAAACTATTTAAGACAGGTAGCCATCCGATATGCGATTATCACATATCATCATTGTATACATGTAACATTATCTGGGCACAGTTGAGAATTAAATTTTCATCTCTACGTGACAGTACAAAAAAACAATATACATGCTACATGTTTTATCAGCTGTAGATCAAGATTGTTTGAAAAAGATGGTGTCATTGCCTTTTTGTTCGAAAAATGCACAAACACATCTGGAAAACTAGACACAAAGGCTGTCGGAAACAACAGCTATCCCCGCACCCAACAGCTAAATACCCCCACCCCACCTTCACCACGTTCTCACATGCCTTTAATGTTTCGGAATTGAAAAAACCCTTTATAAAGAAAAAATACAATTTAAAACAGCTGAAAAATGAAAAATTAAGTATTTTTGCACATAACCTTGACATTGACCTTGTGACCTTGATCAAGGTCAAAGGCCAAGGGCAGTAGTGAACAATCAAAGCCTTTAAATTTGTGAAGCCAAAATGAAACACAAGAGAGTTTACATATCAAGCCAATATATATGTAGCATTGAACCTTTAAAAAAAAAAAAAAAAGGAAAAAAGAAAGAAAGAAAAAAAGCTTTTTTTTGGACACCTTCAAATGATAAGCAATCACTGTAAACCAAACTAAAACACAATAAATGTGCAACTCTTTCACTTCACCAGCTAATATTTATATTTTGATCCTTTTGGCCCTAAAAAGGCCAAGACCCCCAAATTGTGAGATTCCAAAACCTTACTGTATATTTGCAGATTAACAGGAAAATTCTAAATCCAAATAAAGCACAAAAACCATAAAACTATAGAAGGGGTTCACGTTACAAACTACTTTTGACGATTTAACTCTTTTGGCCCCTTAGTGGACCCAGCCCTCAATCCGAGGCCTTTTTGTGCATCTACAGATAATAAACAACAATTCTATACCAAAAACAAACAATGTGGGAGGAGTTTACGTCACATGCCAATTTATCTATTTCAACCTTTTTCGAACCCTCAAATAAAAAATCGAAGACCTTATTGCACATCTGCAGATGATAAGCAACAATTCTACACCAAAATAAAACACCAAAGACAAATAATGTGGGACACACGCCAATTTATCTATTTTATTACGGCCCCTTATAAGCTCGACCCTAAAATCAAAAATGCAAGAACTTTGTGCATCTACAGATGATTAAACAACAATTCTAATCCAAACTGAAACACCAAAATAAAAACATATATGGGAGGAGTTTACGTCACACGCCACTTTATCTAATTCGACCTTTTTTGCCCTTAAAGGGCTGCGACCCTCAAATCAGAAATCCAAGACCTTATTACACATCTACAGATGATAGGCAACAATTCTAAACCGAAATAAAACACCAAAAACACAAAATGTGGGAGGAGTTTACCTCACACCCTAATTTATCTATTTAGACTTTTTTTTTTCGGTCCCTTAAAGAGTCCCAATCCTCAAATCAGAAATCCAAGACCTTATTGCACATCTACAGATGAAAATAATTCTAAACCAAAATAAAACACCAAAAACAAAAATTGCGATTTTTTTTGCAATTTACAAAATGTCAACGAAATGACTTGAACTCACTACAGATTGTTTTGTTTTATTTTTTCCTGCTTGCTAGGAAATTGACATGTCTTAAGATTATTTATAAGTACAATTTAAAAAACAGAAAGTAATCTTGGCGTCGAAGAAATGACACTTCTTTCCACTGAGAACGATATTGATTTTTGGAGTAGCTATGGTACTCTAATAAAGTAAAGACATTATATGTCACACAACCTGCCCTATCAAAGATGTTTATAAACTCATACGAACGATTAACAGATTTCCAACTTTTTCATGTAGATGTACAATAATAAGCAAACCTTTTATTGAAGACTACAGTTTATGATTGATTCATTGGTTGAGCCACTTTCAGCAATTTTCAGCTATATCATGCCGACCAGTTTTTACTGATGAAGAAGCCTATGTACCTGGTCATACATGTAACTCTGTACAGATTCTGTGTTAAAAAATCAATGTATTCAATAACCATATGGCAAAGAATTGCTTTCTTTCAAATTTCCTTGCCAAAACGATTGTTTAAAACTGGAATGCTTGGTTCGGAACATGTAGATTCTGAAAGATGAAACAGGATTCTGTTTTGGCTTGGAAGCTACATGTTTTGAAGGGTGTTACAAGTCTGTAAGTTCTTGGAAAGATATAAATTTTAAACTGTGAGAAAGGATTAATTTTAATGTATAGCTTAGTAGAATCAGATTTTTAAGGATGATATAGTATTTTTTTCTGTTTACAGAATTTGGAAGGGAAGGCTGTGTATGAAATCATAATAAATTACATTAAGACGATTTATTAATCTTGTTTTGCAAAATATTATTATAGTTATTCTCTATTTATTCTCTAAACAGCTCTGAGCCAACTATAAGACATGACACCTGTAAACTTTAAGCCTGACTGTACATATACAAATTTGTATTATAAAACACGTTTCTCATACTGTGTAGCGGACTTTATAATAAGAATGATATTTCTATTTTGCAATTTTTTTTGTTTTTTTTAAGACTTCATTATTTATTGGGAAATGATACTTTATTTGTCGAATAATTTTTTTATTTTTTTTATTGCAAAGTCGATGATTTCATTCAATGCCAAACGTTTTGACTATATATATACATGAGGGTGGTAGTATGCATATAACTAACCATACCATGAAAATTATGTTCTTTTGCCAACAAGTTTGAAAACAAAAATTCCTGCAATTGTGAGTGTGTTAAAATTCTAAATCATTCGTTTTTGTTTTTTAGTGCTACAGAAATGCCTTCTGAAGTTACAAAAATGGGATTGGAAGGTGCACATTACAGCGATTGATCATATTATTATAAACAAACGACATTTTCCTATATATTTCACCAAAAAGCACTTATTTTTAAAAAATACTCCTAATGTCATCTTTTATCAAAGTTTCATAAAAGTTTTACCAATAAACCCACAAATAAATGTAGTTTTTTTATGGTGATGATCCTATAATTTTTGAAATTTTATTTTTATTATTATAATTTTTATTTTATTATTAATTCTTTGATTTGCAAATTTTCTTTGGAGGGAAATCACACATGAATCATTTTTCAATGTATATGCTGAACTTGGCCAACATATAACAACTGAATGAGAGGAGTGCCGAAGTTCATAAGTCATATACCATAGGATGATACAAGACCGTTATCAAAAGAGGATTAAACACAAGAGCGGAAGTAAACACAGACACAGCAATGAAAACTAAAGCTAGGACCATTACAAATTATTATGAAAAAATTAAACATCTTATAGATTTCGATTACCTTCAAAGATATTTTAAACTATGCTAGGGGTGGTAAATCACTAAATTTAAACAAAGATGCCGTATCCAATTTGAGCTGAAGATTTTAGTTGCAGCCAATCAAAGGACTGGCTGAACTATGATATCGAATCCAATTTCAGCTGACTGGTCGAATATAATTTGAGCCGATGAATTCAGTTTCAGCCGATCAAAGGACTGATTACTATGTTGATAGGAGTCGCTGGGAGTTGATAACAGCTGCCGCTGCTTTCGCGTCAGTGCCTGTATTACTGCTGCACCTTCTCAATTACCCCAAACTAGATAATACAAATGGTGATCCAACGAGATATATTCGATGCTTAAATATACAATGTATAGGCATACGACGCTTTGATTATGGACACATATTCCGCAGATCATATACATGTATACAGTGTTTGCAGACTGATAGTGTAAACTGTTTTTTCTATTTGCTTTCAGACCAATTTATAAGCTCAAAAGCAATCTCCGAGAACGAAGTTATTTTCTGACCATAAGCAGCCTTGCTTCGATTATTTTAATTGTACATTTAAATTTTTGTATTTAAGGGACGAGTAGTTATGTGACTAAATGTTTAAAAAATCAAGATAAATATTTTTTTGAATTCGTCTTTGACTCTTGCGTTTTTAGCTTTCATATTTACGTTAACGTTGACTTTAACTCTAACTCTGGTTGGGTGTCTTATCCTCATGTCTCTGATAGTAATTTTCCGCTGTGTCCGATTTTTCTGGTGATACGCTTGGACTCTATTCTGTTTTTAGTGTTTGTGTTAGATATTTCGTTCTTTGCAATGATTCAGTTCTTCCTTTTCAGATGAAGAGACACTGTTGCTTTTGTTGAATATATGGAAAACCGTTTAACAGGTTGGATTGATAAAATGAAATGTCAGGTGGTCTGTTATTCTTTATATCGAAGAGAGATTTGTTCCAGTTGTTGTTCCATTGTTACGTGATTGGGTCCAAATACAGACACATACGTACAGATAGTGCTAATGTTACCAAAATAATATGTATGGCTTATGAAGTTTCCATTTATGGTTCAAAGCTAAGTGGTATATAGTGCATTTCACTTGCATATGTGTATTGGTAATGGTGTACGAGGAATAGTGCATCATGTTAATGAATGGTGTGTGAAGAATGGTGCTCCGTGATTCAGGAATAGTTAACCGTACAAGTATAAAAAATGAATAAATTGCTACATAGAACATATTTTAACTTTTGTTTTCAGTGTTGTACCTGTGTTTTACTTCCACGTTTGTGTTTGTTCCTTTGTGGATAACGGTCTAGTCTAGTCCAATGAATATGCGACTTGTCTTCGGTATTCTTCTCATTCTATCTACCAATTTATCACAAATTATCACAATCTTTTATCCGATGCTGGTTAAGTAAAAAACATTTCGGTTTATCTGTAATATTCCGTGTAATTTTCTATATTACGAAGTTTGAGAGACAAACATTTATTACGGGAGCGTTTTAACAAATAATACAAATATATTTAGTTGCAAAATCTGTAATTTTATATAAATATAAAAAGTAGTATACCAAAATTAGTTCGAACTCGTGAGTCCGAAGAAAATGACAAATTTAAGTGTACAAATAGCGGAATTGCGCAAACTCCAGAATGGTGTGAGATCACTGGTGCGTCGACAAGGTAAGCATCCCTTGCCATGCATGCATCACCCGTCAAGCAACTAAAAAATTTTAATCTTCTGAAAACAAAGTTCAAGATCGTGTTTTACATGTACGAAGCCTTACCTATGTGAAGAACGAAATAATTTTGATGATTGTTAACTTTATTTAAACATTCTGATAACAGTAATGTAAACTATATTGTACGTATTCGAAATTAATAGAATATTATCTTTAAAGTGTGAAGGCTTGGATAATATATATATATTTATCGGAAAAAAAAATGAACAGATAGATTTCATATTTTTAGGTACAAAATTGATCTAAATCTTAACATGCATTATACATGTAGCTTCAATTTTTCGCCAATAAAAACAAATGTTCTGTTAATGAAATTTAGTTAGGAGATAAATCGCTTTTGTGTCGTACAGTCTGTTAAAACAAAGAAACGTGTGATGGTTTCTGTTAGTTATTCTCACTTGTAAATGTTGTAAAGAATTATCAAATGTAAAATTTACAATATATGCAAATGTAATAATAAAAAAAAAACTTATGTCGGCTACATTTATTTGAGTATATATTTGCCTCCCTATTGTCTTACGTTTACTTCAATATAATATGGAAAACGTTCATCGTAAATAGTTATAGTGTAACGTCAATAGTATATGATTCAACTTGCGGTAAATGGATTATGGTGCAGGGTAACCGGTATATGATTCAGCCTGTGGTAAATGGGTTATGGTGCAGGGTAAACGGTATATGATTCAGCTTGTAGTAAATGGGGTATGGTGCAGGGTAAACGGTATATGATTCAACTTGTGGTAAATAGGTTATGGTGCAGGGTAAACGGCATATGATTCAATCTGTGGTAAATGGATTATGGTGCAGGATAAACGGTATATGATTCAGCTTGTAGTAAATGGGTTATGGTGCAGGGTAAACGGTATATGATTCAACTTGTGGTAAATAGGTTATGGTGCAGGGTAAACGGTATATGATTCAACGGTAAATGATGTGAATGATAACGCTGAGCATATCAATTTCTGTAGGTAATTTACGGAAAACTGTGCTAACGAGACTGTAATGAAAAAGAAAGAAATTATTGTTAAATGTACCACGGCTATATGGAGCATGACAATGCAGTTAAAATGGCCATATATAACGAATGAAAACAAATCTGCAAACTTTGGAAAATCAAGGTTAACAAACAGAAGAGATACATGTTTGTTTTCTTTTGAATTTCTTTTGGCCCATACTAGATATTTGCTTTACTATTTATTTTATTCTGTTGCAGTAAACTGGCCTTTCTCGTTCGTAAGTATCCTCTAAGGTTTGATTTAGCTTGACGTTCTTCAGCTGTTCTTCGATCAAAGTGGCTATTGTGACGCGCCCGTTACTAAAAATGATCGAGGAATTAGCAGAGGCAATATAAATATACGTGTTTTATATGTATTGTTATATAACCTCGCTATTTTTGTCGGACGTCACATGTGACCGAAAGCACTGGTCTAAAATTTATAATGCGGGCACAATCAAATAATCAACATATCAACGGACAATTTTGAGAAGAAAACCTTTTATTAATTAACCACAAGAACTGTGCTAATCAAAGATACAATCGGCACACTGGTCGCCAATTCCAGAAAGTAAAGCTTTCGGGTTCTTAATTACACAGATGACTAAGATTAATTAAGTTTGATAACCTTTAGTTTATTCAAGTATCTACATAGCATTTTGAAAACAGGGTTTATTTATAAAGCGCGTTATTGAAATAATTTCTTTAAAATTAAAGTCTTTAAGAAATACAAATTTATTGTCTCTATAATCCTTTATGATTGTATCGTCTATGGTGTGGAAGTCATCGTCCAAACAGAGTCCAAAAATCCCAATTGTCCTGTTGTAATTTTGCAATTAAAGGTGTTGCGAAAACGGATAAAGTTCGAATGATGTGACAGGATATTTTGCGTCCTGTCTGTAGTCAAATCCGGAGAAAATCACATCAAATATAGTGTGCACATACACGAAACAATAAAATCCTATACAAATTTAGCAGGGGAAGTGCGTCCTGCTATACGATTAAATCCCAAAATATGAAAATGAAATACACATAAATCCCAAAATCCCAACTTCAAAACACAAATTCACATAAATCCCAAAATATACAACAGGGGAGATTGCGTCCTGTTGGCGGGTAAATCCCAATATCATATGAATATAACACTGCTGAAAAGGAAACTATACTCACCTCTATAATAATCCAAAAATTGAATTAAAACAAAATACACAATTTAAACCTGAAATAAAAACACTAGTATCTGATGATAAAAGAAAACCTGTGGGCCTCAAATTTCCCTTTAACTATGAATTACTTTTAGATGAGCTTAAATCCAAAGGTTTAACCTAAAATAAATGAAAACTGCCAAAAATTAAACTTGTACCGTAAAGCGAAATTGAAATTATAATCGAATACTCGAGCACAGTTCGACTAACTTAATATCTCAACTATTCCCTCCTACCAACCATACATCCTATACTGTGGTATCTTAAGAGTACGCCACAAAGAATGTGTCTTGTACCTTACCCCGGAGTTATATCGGAAAGCCTACACGTGCATCAGCTGACGGACTAACCCTCACACAAAGCGGTACAAGCAATGTACTTCCGTGTACCTAAACAAGTATATTATGTCAACAATTGAGATACTTTCAAAAACAAATGTTACGGCGAATTATTAAGAACTATTAACTCTTATCTGCTAATCAGATTACAAATGAACCAGAAAATTTGCGTATCAATTCTCCTTCCCAGCGGTACTATTGCCAAGTCCAGTCATTAACTGGTGCGGTCTTATTTCATATGAAATAGGTGAGACTTTTTCGAGAAAATTTGCAAGATTCTTTAAACAAATATAATCAACAACTAATAACTACGGTAAACAAAATATGAGCAAACTGCAAGAAATAAACACAAAAATCAATATTTCTAACTAATTATCAATTTATTTACAAGTCATGCATAAAGAAATCAAAGAATCAAATGACAAAATAAAGGCAAATTCAACGCAATAAAACAAAATAACGGAGCAAAAATATATGAGAAACTTGCGCCGTAATCAATAAATCAAATAAATGTTTGCGCAAATTCAATAAAAATAATGAATCAACTTTGAAACAATTCACGCAAAAATCAATGAATTAAAAAAAAAAATGAAATAAAGCATGCAAAAATTACATAAAAACAATAACTAAATCAATTAAAACACAAACAAAACATAAAAATTTTAAAGCAAAGGAAAAAAATTAATATATCCCTTTCTTTAAGTAAAAATCCTACACGAAATTTACAAGTTCTTTAAAGTAAAAGAACAAAATATTTTTCTCCTTAAAACAAAATCCTTAACTTTTATTTTAAATTCTTTACTTAAAGAGTAAAAGTAATTTACAATTAATGTAAACAAAAATATTACCTCACTGGTACTGGAGCATGTGCTCATACTGACTTTTAATCCTAGTCAGATAAATCCAAAATGAATT
>JAOXYI010322203.1:0-10348 GCA_028566495.1 Lithophaga antillarum
GTTGATATTATTCTGTGCTTTAGTGACTTTGGTTTTGTTTTGTACAGCAATAATACTTTTTTATTTGTGGATGCATCATTGATAGTTCTGAACCAGTGTACAAGAAATACGTGATCTTGACCTGCATTTCACCATATCCTGGAGGCGAGGGGATTGGCTACGCTTCAGCGATGCACCTTTTGCTTGTTAACTCTGAAATTGGTTCTATCAAGGATGTCACATGACATACTACAACCTTATTATTCCCTTTATTCTAGTATCCTATACATTATCTATAGATACTCCTACTTTCCAAGATAATTCAAATGTATATATTATCAGGCTTTCTGTGTACAAATATCAAATAAACATTCACAAGTCATAATATGAAGCATTTCTGAGAAAGTGAGCATAGCAGACAAACTCAAAAGGTTCATACTGTGTGGAAGACCAATATTTGGCATTATCTCATTAAATGCAGTTGATTACATATATGTCTCTTGCATTTCTGGTGCTCTCCAAACCTGTATTGTTGGTGTGGCAGGCGATTCAATAATTAACCCAATTTTTTTATTACTGCTGATCAGACATAATGACATCTGGTTAATCTTGAAATAACTAAAACACTGTATGTAGTTTATTTACATTGACACAACAATTTCTAAATGGCTGGGCAGGGGGAGATGTGCATAGGGAAGTGATATAAGATACATTATATGCAAAAAAAGCATTCACCGAGGTAAACTTCTTGTTTCCCAATAAAATTTGGGAGTCCAGAAAAGAAAAAAGAATCCCCTCCCACCACCACCCCCACCCCAACCAAAAAATACAGCTACCACAGGAATCAAGTTTCTTTCCACAAACAATTTTACTCGAAAGATCTGTTAAAATAATTTTAATTGAACATATTCACTTGTGGGACTCAACTCCATGAATATATGAGATGTGTCTCTTTTCTTTGAATTTCAATTCAGTGATATAGGATGTCAATTGGTAAAACATGATCTTTTTAATTAATCACAATAAGTTTTCCAACATCTAGTTTTTAAATGATACAAACTTTGCTCTGCCTTTTGATCTTGATCTTGATCTGTGTCTTGACCTTGACCTTTTCCTTGACCTATTAAGTAAAAAAGTTTTGATTAAGATTCTAACAACATATACATTTGTATTTATAAAATGATGATGAGTCATGACTATGAGTTGTACTTAAGAAAACTAAATGGTCATTCTCAGTAGTGTGGTGCACTGAATAATATACTCCTTTCAAGAATTTTAAATAACAAGTTCAAAGAGTTTCAAATGTCAAGGCTAATACCTTCCTACCAAACAACTTCTTGCTACCTTACAGTAATGACGACAGTGGTTTTCTTTAGGTATTATGGCTTAACCTTTTGCCAATATATAACTGATAAATTGCTGACAGTGACAGGATACACTCATCAACCAAAGCTAAGTCCATAATACAATGCAAAATTCTAACCAACCACCCTCAAACCTGGAATTCAGGTCACAATAAATCAATCAGAAGTAGTTATTACCTTACCAAGCATAAATCCATTGAAAAAATGTCTTTTTTTATATATATTATCTAAAAGCATTGTATGGTTGAATTTGTAACATATCTAATAAGCAATCATCCAATAACTATTATATTTATGCATGCCTTCAATCAGGGCTATCATGAAATGTTAGCTGTGAGAATTTGAAATAAAATGTCAGTATAAAGAATAGATTTGAAACATACTCAAATGATTAAGGCTCAGTTCCATTTAACTTTCCATTTATCGTTTTCAAACAGGTCTTCAAGAATTCAAACAAAAATTAGCTTCACTGGCATCCCAAAAGATCTTGAAGCATAATTTCCAACAGGGTCTAATGTTAAACTGTTTGCCAGTGGTGGGCATCTTGGAATTCAGATTGGCATGAAAAAACACCAACATGGTGAAAGATAGCCAAAGATCAATTGTAAACAGTTTTGGTTAATTGTCTCAGCTGTTTCCAAGATGAAGATCTTTTAGCAAAATTCCCATACAGTCCAATTTTAAATTACATTCCTAGGTGGCAGCCATCTTGGAATTCCAGTACACAGACTTAATAAAGGACCATCCAGCGATCATTCATGAAATGTTTCACTTGAAACACCATCCAATAATCAATCATGAACAGCTTTTATTTAATTGTCTCCCTTGTTTTCCAGAAGAAGATCTGTATGCACATTTCCTGTAGGGTCCAATGTTAATATACGTGCCTTGGTTGCAGCCATTTTGGTATTCCAATCAGCATACAAAAGACACACTAGGCAAAGGATGTTCCACTGGTCATTCATGAACAGTTCTGGTTTAATTGTCTCAGTTGTTTCTAACAAGAAGAACTTAATGTGATTTTCCCATAGGGTCCAATGTTAAACTATGTCCAGTGTTGGCAGCCTTCTTGGATGATGGACCGACTTGCAGGATACAGTTTTAAAAATAGGACCATCCAAGGACTATATGTACAAAGTTTGGTTCCATTTGGCTCTGTGGTTCTGAAGAAGATGATTTTTAAACGAATTTACTGCTAAATTACAGCTAATTTGCAAAACGGTCATGGCAGCCATCTTGGAAGACGAACTGATTTGTCAGATACAGTTTTGAAAGAGAACCATCCAAGGACTATATGTCCTAAGTTTTGTTCCATTTGGCTATGTGGTTCTGAAGGAAATTTTAAAACTATACCCATTTTCACCAATCAGAGGCCATGGCAGCCATCTTGGACTGAGGGCGGGGTCATTTTTCAGTGAAAGGGGACCTCCCAGGGACCATCCTGCAAAGTCTGCTTGCAAGTGGTTCAGTGTTTTCAGAGGAGAAGTCTGAAATGTGAAAAGCTAATGCCAATGGACGACAAGGATGGTTGCTAAGTGATGGCAATAGCTAATAAGGCCATTAAAAAAGTGTGTGTGTTTTTAAACCTTAATATTTTTGGTGTATGTGGGCATTTTTGGTGGTTTTTTGGGACATTCTGTAATGTATTCTCCACAGTAATTCTGTCCAGTTAATTAAAAGTTTTTTTTGCTTCAAAAAAAAACACTTGCAAGCTGCTAATTTTCATTGTATTCATACAGGAAAATAACTGAAATTCATTTTTCAAAGTTAAAAATTAAACAAACAAAACAAAAATTTTTTCTGCAAAATGTTGATAAAAACTGTCTCTGCAAACCTTTCTTAGTGACACAGGGAGGGCTGAGAAACAAAACCTTTTTTCTGAATGGTCCAATGAAAGTACAGTTTTCAATGAAGAATATTACCTTGATCTTCTTCTACGAGAACGTGACCCTGAACGCTTTCTTGATCTTGACCTTCTCCTAGATCTGGATCTCTTTCTTGACCTTGAACGTCTAGATGATCGTCTGCGAGAACTTGACCTCTTTCTTGACCTTGACCGTGTGCCTCTCCTAGATCTTGATCCTTTCCTTGATCGTGACCAAGATCGGCTACGTGATCTTTCATCTGTAAAAATAAAACATTAAGAATTTTTGAAGAGCTAAAAGCATGAATAAAACAAGCATTTCAGAAGTTTAAATTTCAGAAAAATGCCTTGTTAAGTTTATTGCTGGATAAAACTATTAACATGTATTTTATAAGTTATTCACATTAAAACTGTTCACTTGTGGCATTCAAATGATTAAAACTTTTGCAATAAACTATCTAAACTTTTGTAATATCGATATAGGATTTAAAGTCTTACTCAAAACTGTCTTCACTGATCCTTCAAGAATGAAACTAGAGCTTTGCAGAGTGGGGCTAATACCCCTCATTGGGCTTGTAACTATTAAAGTACATTTTTTTACAGAAAATCCAGTGGAATAACTTTGGAATTACGAATGTTAAAATGGACAAAAAGCATAGGGCTCTCCTCTGGTCAACTGTAACAGTGTGCAAAAATTTACAGAAGAATCCAACAAATGAAACTTAAGTTATTGTGTCATTGTATGACAGAGCTAAATTATGTCATTTATCATTAAAAAAAGGGCTAAAACTATGGTTTAACAATAGTAAAAATCATTAAAAATGAAGATGAGCTTCCTCTGGTCAACTGTTACACTGTGAAAACATTTTACAAGAATCTTACAAATATCATTAGACATAAAATGATTTGCATTACTTTTTAATTTTTTTCTCCAATATACCACTGTTTATTACAATATCTCTTCAAAGATGTTTGCTGCTGAGTTTCAGAATAACTACACCTTCCTTAGTTACTGATTTTTTAATTGTAATTTGAAAAATGAAAATAAAAAACACAGGTCCATGTGCTCATCTCTAAGATATATTAGTTTAAAAAATTAAGATTTGGGTGGGAAAATTCTAATCATCTAATCAAAACACTAAATTTGGACTTTCTACTGATCATCCTTAAATCTTTACTGAATCACATTAAATTAAATGCACTTATATAAGGATTTTATGGTGGGCTTAAAGTGTTGTGTACATGTATATTATGTATATATAGCAACTGTTAGTCTCATAACTCTTTTCTGAATTTTTTTGGGGGGTTCTTGTATATTTATTGTAAATGTGAAATGTTCTGTACATGTTTATGTAGCTTTTATGTTGTACAATATGAGAACTGAGACTTTAATAAAACATTTAAACTGAAATGGATCTTTTCTTCATCTAATCAAAACACTAATGTGGACTTTCTATTGATCATACATTCAGCATGTTAAAAAAAACTATTATTCTGCTTTTTATATTCAACAGACTTAAAATCAGAATGAATTTGCCTTTTTAACATTCACTGAGAAGAATCTTTTTTGTTCCATAACAAAGAAGCTTTATGTATACAGGAAGTAATTACTAAAAGAATTTCTTTGTTCTGCCTAAAACAGGTTGGGTTGCTGTGGTTAATCATCACTTTCAGTAATTTTTCAGCTATATAATGACAACCAGACTTACTGGAGATGGAAAGCCTGGACAGCTATCCAGTGGAAAAGCGAAACCCCTGATGTTGGCCATGTGTCTGAAAATCTTAACACATGAAGTGGGCCCAGCTGGGCTTAACCCTCAAATATGTTATGATTGTGGTCATGAGTCAGGCTCTCACCATTTTGGCCACCCAGACACCCTGAAGCAGGTACTAGTAGTACTTTCCTATTATAAACTGACATACAAATATGAGTACACATTCCTCAAATTAAATCTACTTACATGGATCATCAACAGCTGCTGATATCAGGGACTGAGCTTCTTTTACCTTCTTCATGGCTTCTTCTATTTCTCTCTGTTGTGCCTCCTGAGACTTAGTTAAAGGTTTTATGATACTTGTATTAGAGTGAGTTACACTGAAAATACACCAATAAACATATATACACACAGAGAGAAACTTGGATATTCCCATTCTTCCTGCCAGATCAGTTATTTTGTATTCTTTTTGGTTGACAATCAGTGACTATGTTTTCATCTGATGCCTGCTGGGTTAGTTGCATACAATGTACTTCTGATTTTTTAATAGGTTACAGAATAGTGGACAGGCATTTATTCTGAACACTATACTGACTAGCACTGATTAAACAGTCTTAAAGAAAGCATGTCTAGGACATCAAAATTTAACTTTGCAAAATTATTTGGTCATTCAAGAACCCAAATATTTTTGCATTTGGCTTCTACTACCATGACCAAGATGGTCCATTCACAGGAAATTATGAAGTTCATTATTTCCATGATCTCAAAAAATGTTAAATCCACAAACAGATGTGCTCTTTGAGGATTTTCTTTGTTTTTAAGGTAAAGTAAATTTTGAATATCTCATATGTCCTATTCCAAACTGATCTGAATTATTATACTTACGTAACAGGTTTTCCTTGGAACATGACTCCATTATATGTCAAGGCAGTAGCCACAGACCTCTGATCAGTGAATTCTACATATCCAGATAGAATTATACCATTAGGATCTCCAGCCATCCGTACATACTTTACTTCTCCAACTTGGGAGAAAAAATTCATCAACTGTTCTGTGTTTGTCTGGGAGAAAAATTTGAAATGAAAGTCTGACATTGTCTGAAACTTTATTGGTCTCAGTCAACATTTCAAAATACATTCTTCTTTAATATGTGTTACATATAATCCATCTATAAGACGTACCTACATATTACACATCTTTAACATATTTGACGTAAACTTAAAGGCCACATCTTCAGTTCACATGTTTGTGTGTTTGTTTAGAGCTACATGTAATTCCCTTTTCAGCAATTTTTCAACAACTTTTTAATCTAAATTGGTGTATAGAGAAAAAATGGAAAGAATTAATGCCATGTATGCAGATAGACTACCATTGCATGAAATAATGTGGTCAAAAATAACACAGCACTGCTAGTTTGTTAGTTTTCACATTGAATGTATTGATATATTAGCATGTTTACCAATAATCTATTATTATTTTTTTGTCTGAAACTATTTTGTTTCATTGTCTTGTTTGTATTGTCCTGTATGGTCTGTGATTGTCTGTAAAAATATGAAAATGCTTAGAAAAAAAGAGAAAATTTTTTTCAGCTACATGTATATTGTGACCAGTCTATTGGTGGATGAAGCCACAGTATTTTGAGAAAACCACTGAAAAGTAAATGATAAAGTTTATCATACAATGTACAAGTCGAGTGCACCATCAATCCTGCAATTGGAGTTGATATGCTAATGATCTGTACAGGTAAATGTGACCAACAACCTTAACATGTGTAACATATGTGCCACAATGTGCAAACATTTAGTTTAAAGACTTTAAAATTGATTAAAATAATAAATATTGCTGAAATTTAAAACTAGATTAAATAATTTATTATCATAAATAAAGGAATGATTTTTGTTAACAAATGTACCTTAACTGTATGTCCCTACAAGTGTGAATGATATGTACATATGTACATGTACAAGCTACATACACTTCACATGTATGGTCATTTTACCAGAATAGAAGTTTTAGCTAAATCTGCCTGATTCCTTTGATGACTTATTGACATTAATCTTTTTGTGTGTATTTAACATTCAATTTCATCTTTTGTTCATTTGATTTTGATATGTGTGACGCTTCCTCTATTTTTCTTTTCTTTTTTGTTTATGTTTCATAATATTTTAGTTTTTTTTACCGATGGATCCAGATTTGTGACATAGACAGTTCTACGTATTTCTTCAATTTTTGACCCATCTGTATTCCCAGGTAAAGCTGGATACTGTGGTAGTCCTAGGGCTGTAAGTCGTGGATCATGAGTTGTAATCACCTGGTTGGCACCAACACCTGTCATCTGGGGGAAAAAGGTAATATTATATTGTCACGGGCATACAGAATACTAGGTATTTCAGATTTGATTAGTCAAGGAAAGCAATCAAAGCACAGTTCTTACAATAGGTTGCATTTTGTGGTTGATATGATTTGCTCATTTTTCAAACACCAGGTTGGTAGTTTGCTGGGGTTTATCGTCACTTTTAGCAATTTTTCAGATATACTGTGACTATCAGACTTACTGACAGAGGAAAGCCTGGACAGCTGAACTGGTGAAACCTCTGACCTTCAGTAGGTGTCCTAACATCAGGTATGAAAGCTTTCCTGTGTATACATTGATTTTATTTGTAATGCTGTAAATGCAACCATCCTCTATTAAATGTGAACTAACTTATTTCCCAGTCTATCTTTATGTCAGAAGATTGTTGCTGTGTAAATGACCTGTTTGTTATGGAAATTCCATTTTTCAACAGCAAACATATCACTAATGAGAAAATATACAGCTGAATGTTTCTTCCCAGATGAAGTGAGGTAAGATTTCAAATGAATGTGGCAATATGCAGTGAAACCTGTCTATACTGGACTGTCATAAAATCAACCACCCTCAAAATACTGGCCACCATTTATACAGTAAAACCTTTCTATACTGGACTGTCATAAAACCAACCACCCTCAAAATACTGGCTGTTACTCATAAAGTCCTCTCTATACTGGACTGTCGTAAAATTAACCACCCTTAAAATACTGGTAATTATTTACAAAAACAATGTAGGAAGTCCTCTCTATACTGTTATTATTTATAAAGTCCTCTTTATACTGGACTGTCATAAAACCAACCACCCTCAAAATACTGACCATTATTTATACAGTGAAACCTCTCTATACCAGTGATCGAAATAAGAAGTTGTCTGATGGTCAAAACCAACCTGTTTAATTGGGACTACCTGAAACGAAATCTAGGTTGTCCTGCTGATGACCAAAGATTAGGTATGTTCAAGAAATATTTCTACATGTATGGTAACCTAAAACCAGTTCAGGCAATTATAATTTGTTTAAATAGGTTGCCCGATTGGCATCCTGCAAATTTTTTGAATTTCAAACACTGTTATACAGGACTGTCATAAAACCATCCACCCTAAAAATACTGGCCATTATCTATTTAGTGAAACCTCTCTATACAGTGTTCTCCCCAGGCCAATAAGGTGCAATAATTTTTTTGCACTTTCCTTTCAATATGCATGATTTTTTTTGCACCTTAAAAGGCAGATTTTTGCACCTTCATTTTCTCTGAAAGTGCCAGACAAGTCAGTTTGCATCTTTGAAATCTCCTTTAGTACCGACATTTTTCTTTTAAAACCTGAAACTCATTGATATAATCCACATAATTTTGCTTGTAAGCATGTTTCATTAGCATAAAACATTGATAAAATTCTTGCATTAAAAATCATGCAACTGTTATGCCAGTTTTCCAAATTTCATTCTATTCAGTTCCTTCACAATTTTGTTGGCAGAACGCTGCTATACTGGACTATCTTAAAACCATCCCCTCAAAATCCTGGCCATTATCCTTGGCCCAAATACCTTCTATCATTTTATCACTTTATATATAAATGTAACTTTATATTACTTTTTGTAAAATAACAAAAGATTGTGATTCAGAGCTATCTACATTGGAACACATACAGTGTAGGTCAAATATTTTAGAAACTAAGTTACACTATATATTATATTGGAATATTTACTTGACTTATAACATTGCTCGGCCATGTGGGTTGACCTGGCATCAGTCCAGCCATGGCTGATGGAGCTAACTGTAAGGCTGTCTGTTCATCTGGAATTTTTCCTGAAAAATGTAAAAATAAGTTATAACATTAACTAATTTAATTTTGAACAATCATGACACCATAGTTTTTGAATACCTTTAGAATGAAAAAAAAAAAAAAAAAAAAAAACACTGAAAAAAATAGCAACAGCAAAGAAACAGTTCTTTGATCACTTTTTCCATTTTGCAATTGCATTAAGTTCTTCGATTATGAGTAACGATCATACTTGAGGCAAGTGCCAGATGATCAGTTACCTGCAGATGAACTCTTTAACTTTGTGCAACATCATATCAGTTGTAAATTCACTCATTTATCTCATATAGACTACAGAATAAAAATTACCCATTTTCCCGGTCGTTCAGTTCAGTTCGAAAAAAAAATTAACTTAATTTTTTTTCTCTTTAAACTAATTTATTCAAATTTTAAGTTTGTCAGTTAATTTTCTAGAGACAGAAAGAATGACTGTTGACATTCTTTGAAATTTTCAATACTCTTATTTACTTTTTTCAATTAACAGAATAAAGAATACTGGCAAATGGTAAGTTTATATACTATTTATACTGACCTGAAGTCAATAACAGGTAAATTAACGTTGAAAGTTTCTTAATGTTCATGATTTCACAAATTAGGCAATGTTAGGAATACAAGAATCACTCGTTTTGTAAGCTAATCGAGAAAATTTACGTCTACTGATACAAAAACATTGTCAAAAAATTATTGATCATATGAAGCAAATCTCGTTACTTTATAGTTTGTAGGAATTGATTAGCTTTTTTTCCCTCTCATGGCGATTCTTTTAAATTGTTCCTTATTTTTGCTTGTTCTCAGGTTTTCACAAAATGTTTTTTTCTTTTAGGCAGAAAAATCTCAGAGACTTATTGCTCATGTAAAGACCAGAAATATAAAGGAAGCTTTGGCGCTGCTAGACCAAGGAGTTAATGTTAACAATATAGATGAGGTAGAATTAACATAATATTTTCTTGGTCCAAGCTGTCTTTTTGACAATAAAACAAGCATCAAGAATACATCTAATTTGATAGTATTTCAAATGTAAACCTAAATTAAGCATTCACACTAGTGAAAGACAATTAATATATTTCATTCTATAAACGGTGGTACAGTACCGCACTTTCGAAGGTTTAACGCTCGGCAGTCGATTCGCTGGCGACGCTCGACAGCCGAGTGGACGAATCGCCAGCGAAAAAAGCTGACGAGTGGGCGAAAAGGTAGGTTGTCTCGAACCCTCGCCAGCTTTGATGGCTTTCTACTGCTCGAACACTCGCTAGCGAG
>JAOXYI010322314.1:0-10346 GCA_028566495.1 Lithophaga antillarum
TAATTTGAAACCAAATTTTCCTAATATCTAGGGAGATATCAGGCCACTCTAGGGTGTTGGCAACATATCTCATAAAAGTTCACATTTCATACTTAACTAACTTAATTTGAAACTTATTTTCCTAAAATTTAGGGAGATATCAGGCCACTCTAGGGTGTCGGCAACATATCTCATAAAAATTTACATTTCATACTGAACTAACTTAATCTGAAACTAAATTTTCCTAAATCTAGGGAGATATCAGGCCACTCTAGGGTGTTGGCAACATATCTCATAAAAATTCACGTTTCATACTTAACTAACTTAATTTGAAACCAAATTTTCCTAATATCTAGGGAGATATCAGGCCACTCTAGGGTGTTGGCAACATATCTCATAAAAATTTAAATCACAACTTAAATTTACTAAAATTTAAAACTTAACTTTCTTGAATCTAAGGAGATATCAGGCCACACTAGGGTGTTGGCAATATATCTCATAAAATTTAAATTTCATACTGAACTAACTTAATTTGAAACCAAATTTTCCTAAAATCTAGGGAGATATCAGGCCACTCTAGGGTGTTGGCAACATATCTCATAAAAATTTACATCACAACTTAAATTTACTAAAATTTAAAACTTAATTTTCTTGAAAAGTAGGGAGATATCAGGCCACTCTAAGGTGTTGGCAACATATCTCATAAAAATTCACATTTCATACTTAGCTAACTTGATTTAAAACTAAATTTTCCTAAATCTAGGGAGATATCAGGCCACGCTAGGGTGTTGGCAACATATCTCATAAAATTCACATTCATATTTAACTAACTTAATTTTAAACTTAAATTTTCATAAAATCTAGGGAGATATCAGGCCACGCTAGGGTGTTGGCAACATATCTCATTAAAATTTACGTCAAGGCTTCAATTTACAAAAATTTAAAACTTAATTTTCTTGAAAAGTAGGGAGATATCAGGCCACTCTAGGGTGTTGGCAACATATCTCATAAAAATTCACATTTCATACTTTGCTAACTTGATTTGAAACTAAATTTTCCTAAAATCTAGGGAGATATCAGGCCACGCAAGGGTGTTGGTAGTATATCTCATTTCATATTGTTCATGTAGATTGTAGTATAGAATCACATGTAAAGTATTAAGATTATAAAGTAAATTTTTGTGATTTGGTGAGATATAGATATTGCTTTTTCAATACAGAGATTGTACCTCAAATATTCATTTAAAAAAAAACATTTTTTTAACAGGACCTCTGGATATCCCATGTGATAATTAGAGTATTTGGAAATAAATTTCAGATATAAATTGCTTTGGCGAGTGAATCCTCTAATTTGAAATTGTTTTGAAAATTCATTAAATATCAATATTATCTCTTGAATTAGTGGTTGTGTAAATTTTTGTTACCTACTCCACATAAATTGTAGGTACATTTAAATTTTTGGAATACCTCTTAAAATAAGGGGTTAATTTTTGTATATATTTGAATCTTACCTCCTTTCAAGAGGTTATTACGAATATTTGGTATATCCTCCTAATTAGAGAGATTAAAAATTGTATATAACTGTAAATAGAAATTAATTTATTTTGACAGTGGACTCAAGGATTGCTCATTGTATATAACATTTTTCTTTGTCTTTGAATTGTCCTTCCGCTCATGAAATAGAAAATAAACTATGAAACCTTACCAATCTTGCTAATTTACCCCCTCGTCAGAATAGTGACATAACAAGATCACTTATACGGACACACAGAGATCACTTGGTTATTAGAAAAGAGAATTAAGACCCTATCTTTGATAAGTTTGTTGCTGTCTTCATCTTGAGCTAAAGAAGCTAGTCCTCAGCTGTATTATTATATAGATTTTGATAGTTCTGAGTATTCTAAGTACCAGGTTCTAATGTGGCATCTTTCCATCTGTTCATAGTAGATTTTTGGATATTAGGGAGATTTGTTAATTGTTGGTTGACAGATATTTTCCACAATCTGGTGAAACTGAATGATCTGATATTCAGGCATTTTTTTTTTGGTATATGAGACATTAGGTTGCTTTTCCCATTAACCCGCTACATAAATTTTGGCATCCTCGGCGGGATCCATTTTGATTTCATATTAAGTGGGTCCAGTGATACGAATCCTTTGTATAAGATATAACTGAGGTAGCAAAATGGTGAAAAGAAAACCTCCAGCTAATACAAGAAACACACAAGAAGATATGAGTGGTCAAGAGACAGATAGTGAGGACTACCTGACTGGTCCTGATCATTCTGAAGAAGAACAGGCAGATAGCCAGGACTTAACATCAGCTGATGAATCAGAAGATGAAGCATTTGACAGAACAATAGTTCATAACCATCCTGGGGCAAATCCTACATATGAGGTTTTCCCAAGTACTAGTAAACTAACTAGTCCACCGAGGGCCATTCCACAGGGACCCAGAAGAAGTCAGAGATTAATAAAAAAGAAACAGTCCCACCAGACAAGAAATGATGTGATACCAGTTGTTGACCCCCACGTTGAGTCTCAAGGAGACTCCACTGGAATTTATGGCATGCTCAAGGGAGCAATCCAAGACATGACCACTCAAGTGGTTTCAGCTATCCAGGCTGCATTTAAGGTGCTCCTAGCACCAAGTCAACAGATAAATCTGTCTCAAAGTCCTCTTCAAAAGGGTCACTAAGTCCAAAAGTCCAGACCAGACTTTCTTGACGTCAAAGACCCCTATTAAAAGGAGGTCCCTCACCCCAGTGTACAGTAATTCTTCATCTTCAGAAGACAGTGAAGATGATAATGAAACAGAGTCTGAAGTTGAAAGTATAGCAACTAGTAGGGCTGTACAATCTCGTTCCACTAGATCACATGATGTGAAGCTACCTGCTTACACAGGTAAAGAAAAATGGGAAGTTTGGTGTAATAGATTTGAGGCAGTAGCCCGTCTCAAAAAGTGGGATGAGACTGACAAGTTACAAGAACTTTTACCAAGGTTACAAGGTGAGGCTGGAGATTTCACCTTTGACCGGTTATCACCTAGAACTTTGAATAGTTACAAAAAGCTGATGACAGAACTCAATAACCGTTTTGGGATAATCGAGCATGCTAGAACCTATAAACTTCAATTTAGTAGGAGAAAACAACAAGCAGGTGAGACACCAGAGAAATTTGCTGCAGAACTTAAAAGGCTGTATGATAAAGCCTACAGACATAGAGATTCAAAGACCAGACAAGAGGACTTGTTACAAAGGTTCCTCTTAGGACTCAGCGACTATAAAGCTCGCATCCATATTGAACTGAACAAAGAACCTCAAACCATTGAGGAGGCAGTTCAAGAAGTGATTACTTACATGGAGACCATGAAAAACCCCAACCAGAGTGAAGATTCATCAAACCGAAAGACAGTTCGACAAATCAAAAAGAACAGTAAAGATGAAATTCATGGAAAGCTCAATGGCAAAAAGACTGCTGATAATAATCAGAAAGAACCCAATGAACCAAAAACTAAGGAAAATCAGAATCAGAATAGTAACAGTACAATAACACTTAAGAAGGAAGATTTGAGAGTGTTATTTGAAGAAATGTTTGAGAGTAAAAAGTCTGAGATCCAGGGTTCAAATAAACCCTTTTCCCAAACCAATACAAATAAAGTTCAACAAAATTCTCAAACAAATAACCAAAACAATAGTTTAAGAAGCAATGTTTTGTGTTTTTACTGCGGGCAACCTGGACATTTTGCCCGCCACTGTTTCAGTAACCCCAACAGACAACCTGAAAAGGTTTCACAGAAGAATATCAGAGAAACCCTGCCCAGACAGTCCTGGGGAGACAGAAGAAATGACTTTAACCAAAAGGGGTCCAGCCCTGTATGGGGGGTCCCGCAAGGTTTTGCGTTAAACTAGAGAGGGTCAACTCCGATGACCGGGAGGTGACCCAACCCAAACTAGACATTAAAGGTCAACAACTGATTGCTAAGAATATTCCACTTGGTAGTATAACTCACAATTCAGTCAAATTGGGGAAAAGTTTGTTAGTAGAAAAGGAGGTTGAGAATTCGTCCAGGATTAGTGACGATAGTCCTCCATCCCTTGAAAATTTGTTAGAAGAAAAGGAGGTTGAGAATTCGTCCAGGATTAGTGACGATAGTCCTCCATCCCTTGAAAATTTGTTAGAAGAGAAGGAGGTTGAGAATTCATCCAAGGTTAGTGATGATAGTCCTCCACCAGAGAAGTTTTATGTCGTTGGACGACAAGTCATAAGAAGTGATGGAGTTTATATTGAAGGTTGCATACAGGGTATGAACATAACCTTCACTGCTGATACAGGTGCAGCAAGAACGGTGATTTCTTCCAAAGTGTACCAAAAAATTCCACAGTCCAGAAAACCTAGACTTCAGAAGTCTAGTACTTTGGCTAGTGCTAATGGCCAACCTTTGACTGAAATGGGTAAAGCTGTTTTTACCATAAAACTAGGTGAATTAACCCTTGAAAATGAGTTAATTGTTGCCGAAATAGAGGACGAAGCCCTTTTAGGTTTGGATATCCTAATGAAGGGTGAGGGGGGTCCTGCTGATATTAAATTGACTGAAGGAGTTATACTGTTGAATGGAACTAAAATTCCTTGCACCCAGATTGGACAACCAGAACCAGTTAGAAAAATTAGAGCTGCTGATGATTTTACTCTCCCACCTAGAAGTGAAGCTATTATAGATGTTTTTGTTGATAGATTTCAGAGTGATAACCTTTCTGGCCCTCAGAATTATTTGTTAGAACCCACAGATTTCTTTACTGAAAAATATCCAGTTGTAATGGCTTCTTGTCTTGTTGAAATTAGCCAAGATGTTACAAATAAAGTTAGACTGATGAATCCATTTGATCAGGAAGTCCAAATTAAGCAAGATACTGTTATAGGTGAAGCTGAAAAAAGTAGAACGTAAGCCAATTACCCTTTTCACTGAAGAAGACAATGAAGAAGTAGATAATTTTGGAAGTGTAAGAAGAATAAAACTTACTGAACCAAAACCAGTTACTTGGCAAACTAATGAGGGTATCATTAGAAACCTTTCGAAGAAAGGTACTACAGATGGGGGAAAAAGTGGTGTTGTTCCACCACATCTGGTCAATCTGTATGAAGAGGCGGCCAAGGGCCGTAACCATGAGGAACAGCAAGCTATTGCTGCCCTTCTTCAGAAATATTCACATGCATTCTCAGAGCATGAAACTGACTTGGGATTAACTAATTTAATAGAACATACCATAGATACTGGGGATGCCAAGCCTGTTAAACAACCTCCTCGCAGAGTACCTATAGCCTTTGCGGAGGAAGAAAAGAAAGTAATAACCCAGATGTATGAACAGGGTATCATCCAAAAATCCAGCTCACCATGGTCCAGTCCATTAGTGCTAGTTGTAAAGAAAAATGGTAAAGTCAGACCCTGCATTGACTATCGCTGTCTCAATGCAGTTACAATCAAGGATGCATTCCCATTACCACGGATCAGTGACTGTCTTGATACTGTGGCCGGTGCTACCCTATTCAGTACCTTCGACTTAACCAGTGGTTACCATCAGATTCCCGTCAAAACAGAAGACATACCAAAAACTGCTTTTGTTACTAAATATGGTTTGTTCGAATTTAAAACCATGCCTTTTGGCGTGTGCAATTGACCCCCTACTTGTCAAAGACTTATGGAATTAGTATTAAATGGACTACAATGGCAAATTTGCCTTATTTATTTAGATGATGTTATAGTTTTTAGTGGCAATTTTGTCGACCACATTCAGAGACTTGATTTAGTCTTGAAACGAATGTCAGACGCAGGTCTTAAGGTCAAACCAGAAAAATGTCAACTGTTAGAAAAGGAAGTCACTTTTCTAGGACATCTGCAGCTGGTATCTGACAAAGGAATCCAACCCAACCCTGACAATGTGGCCAAAATATTGGCCTGGCCTCCACCCAAAACTGTTACTGAAGTCAGACAACTTTTGGGAATGGGAAGTTATTATAGACGATTTATCAAAGACTTTTCTGTTATGGTTAAACCCCTTACTGAATTGACAAAAAAGTCCAAAGAATTTGAATGGACTGATGAATGCCAGACAGCATTTATAAAACTCAAAGAATCTCTCACTGGTACTGAAATCATGGCTTTTCCTAAAGACCAGGGAGAATTTATTTTAGACACCGATGCCTGTGACACGGCAATTGGTGCTGTTTTGAGCCAGCAACAGGATGGCCAAACTCGTGTTATATCCTATGGCAGCCGAACGCTCAACAAGGCTGAGCGGAACTACTGTATCACAGATAAAGAACTCTTAGCTGCGAGGTATTTCACCGAATATTACAAACAATATTTATTAGGTCGAAAGTTCACTGTTAGAACAGACCACCAAGCCTTGATTTGGCTTTTCAGTTTAAAAGAACCAAAAGGCAGAGTTGCCAGATGGTTAGAAATTTTGTCTGCGTTTGATTTTTCTGTTGAATACAGAGCAGGCCAAAAGCACAGTAATGCTGATGCTATGTCCCGTTGTTTCAATCCAAGAGACTGTGACTGTCCACAGACTGACAACCTAGAATATCTTAAATGTGGCTCTTGTAGAAAATGCCACAAACGGGCACAAGACATGAGGAGTACCATGTCCTGTTCCCAAGACCCCCATGTAAATTGTGACAATTTTAATACTACTACAAAAGTAAACAAAGTTTGTGTAGTAAAAACTAGACAACAAATGTTTGACGAAAACATCTGGACACCATGGAATGGTGGTTACTCAACTAAGGAGCTGCAAACTTTACAGGAACAAGATCCAGATATTGGACCACTTCTACAGTGGAAGAAAAATGATACTCGCCCAAATCTAAAGGATATTGAAAAAGAAAGTCCTGCTGTTCGACATTACTGGTATCTGTGGGATACCATAGAACTTACAGATGGCCTGTTATTCAAGAAATGTTGTAGAAAGGATGGTATAAAAGACTATATCCAGTTTATAGTCCCTTTTCTGATGAGATCAGAAATATTAACACATATGCATAACTCAGTTATGTCTGGACACCTTGGTAAAAACAAAACAAAAGAAAAACTGGGAAAGAGGTTTTACTGGTATGAAATGAAGGAAGATGTGAGAATATGGATAAGCAACTGTGAGATATGTGGGGCAATTAAGCCTCCACAGAAGAAACTGAAAGCTCCGCTGGGAAAAATGCCAGTAGGTGGTCCATTAGACCGGCTGGCCACAGATATTTTAGGCCCTCTTCCTGTTACGCCTAGGAATAATAGATATATACTAGTGGTCACTGATTACTTTACTAAGTGGGTAGAAGTTTTTGCTGTTCCCGACCAAACTGCTGTTGTGTGTGCACAATACATCTTGAATGATGTAATTTGTAGATATGGCTGCCCATTAGCAATTCATTCTGACCAAGGGAGAAATTACGAGAGTCAGATTTTTCAAGAGTTATGTAAAATTCTTGAAATAAGGAAAACAAGATCAAGCCCATATAACCCAAAATGTAATGGCCAAACTGAACGCTTCAATAGAAGTTTATTATCTATGATAAAGGTCTTTTTAAGAGGTGAACAAATCAATTGGGATTTGAATTTAGGCTGTTTGGCTGGGGCCTACAGGGCTAGTCCAAACCAAACAACAGGCCTTATCCCAAATTTACTCATGTTAGGGAGAGAAGTGAGGCTCCCTTGTGAATTAACAAAAGAAGGAAAAAGTCTGATACCTGATGAACAAACCATAACATGGGGGGACCATGCTTTAAAGATAAAAGAGAGATTACATCGAGCACACCATGTAGCTCGAAAACACTTAGAGGTTAATTGTAAACGTCGAAAGGACCATTATGATGTTAAAGCAAATTTACATGTATACCAAGTTTTAGACAAAGTATGGTACCTTAATGAGGTGCGAAAAGAAGGAATATGTCCTAAATTACAACCCCTTTACTTGGGACCATGTCTGGTCACCAGAAAATTGAATGATCTGAACTATGAAATTCAGATTGACAGAGACAGATGTAAACTTGTGAACCATGACAAACTTAAGCCTTATAGGGGGCAGACTACACCAAAATGGATGAAAGAATTTTTAAAGAAATTTCATGGATTAACTGAGCCACTGTCATAAATTGTGTATAACACATTGAATAAAATTCACTGTTTGAGTGTTATGTTGAAGCAATCCTATGAGCCACTGTCATTTTACATTTTTGTAACTTATAATTTAGTTTTTGGTATTCAAGAACTGGACCAGAATTAATTAATCTGCTCTCATCCAAAAGCAATTCTGTATTTCATGAATGACAGAATTTTAAATTTTACCAGCGTGCAGTATTTTTGCTGATATGTTTTTTAAGAAAAAAAAAAACCAATGTACTGAGCCAAAGAAAAGTTGATCCAAAATGCAGTGTTTGCCAAATTTGGTTACTATGGTTACCAGAGGTCCCTTTTCTCAAAAGAAAATCCAAATTGTTGACTTAAATGAGGTTACCATCCCTGACATGAAGTATTAGGCCCCCTGGGGAGCCAGCTATTTGAACAGTCCCTCTCTTTCAGATGTCTGATGTACCACCAGCTTTGAGTACCAAGAGAGGTTTAGCCTATTCCTGTGTTAAATGTGGATACATAGCAGAAAAGGGGCGGATGGTAGCCCACCAATGGAAGTACCATTTAGCTTTGGACGAGAGTCCGTTCTACTGTAGCCTGTGCCTGTTTAGAGCCAGCAGCCAGAAGGCTTTAGATAAACATATCAAAACATTCACCCCTCACGTGCAGCGTAGGGAGGAAATGATTAAGCAGGGGACCTTCCTAGGGGAGGATGTCTATAAGGGAGAGGCCTCCCGTCCCTATCAGTTTTCGGAGCAGGATTTTAAGGCTCTGTCGGTGGAGGAGTCTGATAGGGTTTGGAGGGAGCGATCCCTCCAGGCCAGGAGGAAGGCAGGGGAGAAGGGACCAGTCTCCATGGCCGAGACAACCAGTGTCCTAGAGACGGCCATGGAGCTGTGTGAGCTCCCTGTAGCCAAGCCTGACATGGCTGACAGACTGGGGTCTACCCCACCACCAACTGAAGACCCCAGTGTTCCTTCCCTCAATGACAGGCTTGGACCTTCTCCCCTGGCCGCCGGTGATGAAACCCCACTTTCATCACCGGTTAGGAGGATCATAGAGTTGGACCTGCAGGAGGACTTGGTGGAAGAGTGCCTCCTGTCCCAACTCTTGGACGATGACCACCAGTCCATTGATCCTCCCACGGCAGCTGACGACAACCAGTCCATGATCTCATCATCCTCTTCGTCGTCATGTAGTACCTGTGCGTCCACCAACGCACAGCTGGAACAGGTACTACAGTTCATGACTACCATGAACTCCTCACTGCTTAGTGAGCTAGCCAGAGTCAACAAGACTGTGGCTACCCTGTCATCAGACATTTCATTCCTTCGGGGTAAGATTAGACAGGTAGAGAGAAACCAGGAACATCTGATGAGGACCACCCAGAACCCTCCCCCAAGAAGAAGAGACCAGCACCATATAATCCCCGTGTAAGACCCACCAAGCCAGCCCCAAGAAGAAGGTTCAGTCCACTGTGGTTGCCGTAAAGAAGTGAATTTTGAACTTTAGTATTAATTAGTTATTCATGTGTTATGTAAAAAATAATATATAATCCTAACTTATTGTAAGTATAGTTTCAATCAGAGTTACTATTTTATGTGCCAAATTCATTTTTTTTCATAGAGTATTAATAGTATATTGTTGCTTCATTTAAAAAAAGAAGTAATTTAATTAAGAATTTAGAGAATAGTTTTAGAAAATTAAGACCTGAAACAATTTGGAAGTTTGAAAATTTTGAATTTAAAAGGTTAATGATATTAACTTCATCTTTCTTTTGAGTACTTTTCAGATTAAGCCATTCCTTTGTGTCATGATCTGACTGATGATCAGCAATGGTCGATATTAAGGATACTATCCATTAATTCTTTCTCTGAATTCCTTCTTCTTTTTGCTTAAATATTGACATTGGTTGTGCATCCCAATCGAAATCATCCACTCTGTACGTTTTATTGTTGTATCTTGTCAATACAGTAGATCCGACAAACTTCCTGACACAGTTGTCGTAGAAAGCATTCTTGCCATTTTGACTGTACATTTCAAACATGTTGCCCATGGTCTTGTTAACAGTTATTCTTAGATTAGGCATATGTAACTTCACAGTACAACATGTAGAATCTTTAACAGCACAGCATCCCTTTTCAATTTATTGTATTTTCATCCTTTGATTTGACATTTCATTTGACTAATGTGTAGATTTGTGACAAAGTTAGTATAAAATTTTGGTAGCTTTTCAAATCTCGTCTT
>JAOXYI010322425.1:0-16689 GCA_028566495.1 Lithophaga antillarum
TAAACATTATCTCGTAATAACGCAAACATTATCTCGTAATAACGCAAAGTTATCTCGTAATAACGCAATTTTTTTTTCTGTGGCGCTAATAAGCTTCCGTACTTTTTAGTTGTAAAAAGTTATATTTTTTACTTTATTTTTCAAAACATGTTTTTCGAATTATTATGTCAGCTTAAGTTATCTGCATGTATAAATAAAACTATATTTACTTGTATTTTTCTTCTTCAGGCAATAGGCTGAATACCCGGTCATTATTTTCAGGATTTAAGCTTAAATCCTAGGATTTAGTCTTAATGCCCGAAGTCAATTAGGCATTAAAATAAATGCCCAGGTATTAGCTTATTGCCTAGGATTTAAGCTTAATATCTAATTATGCTTATTGCCGCTATCATGTACATGAATGCAACAATTTATTGAAATATTATGTTGATGTGTTTTCGAAAGATCATATATCCGTATTGGAGTAACAAAAATGATTGATTTTATTTTATTGCTCTATAAATACTAACAATGGGACCGGGCATAAGTTATAACAACATTATATAACGCCCCACACCCCACACCCCAACACACACACACACTATCAGAAACGTATTATTGTGAAAATAAGCAGAGTGCCTAAGTGCTTACGACCTACAATAAGTAGACAAAACGTTTAGTGTGTTTAATGAATTAATCAACGGGCAGAAAAATTATCGTTATTTTTGTTCGACAAATAAAATATCGTTTGATGATGATACATGTACATCTGAATGTAATAATTTTGGAACTCAAAATTTATTTGAACATATCACCCATTACTTATGTTTAACATGAACTTTGAAACGCACTTCTTTAAAAATATAAACCAAAGCAAAACCTTTCATTGTACCACATGAGCAATCTATAAGCAATTTAATCAAATGCCAGCTAAAAGAGTTAGGTAAGCTGTCATAGACAATCCTTTCTGGTTTGTTCTTAGTGGAAGGGCAAACATAATATAATTATCGAACCGACTCGTTTAAATCGAACCTAGATCTACATTTTCAACCAAGCAAACATGTCTGGGAAATAAAATATTTAAAATATTATACAGTTATCCACAGGAGGTACTGCAACGTCACAGAAACTATGACGTCAACAATGAAAACAGAAGATAGTATTAGACGATTTGGGACATTCCATCAGATAGCATTCGATTACTGCTTCTTCACCTTAACTAAGCTATACTGACCAAAGATAATTTTTAAAGTATTAACAACTTCATAACATCTTTTTACCTATTAATGAAACTTTCTCAAACGTATGCAAGCTGACTTTATAACAAATTGTAATATTGATTTTAGGTATCGTAATTAAGAGTCTCCATGATCATTATAAATGCTTAACTAAAATGAGGTCAAGGAGAAGAATCCAAGTAGAGGATGAATTACAATGGATGACCAATGGAGAAGAAGTCGTATTTTACCAAGGTGTAATACAGGTTCAGTTGAACAGGAAAACTAAAAAGGCATTCATGACGGCTTTTGATGAAGAGGTTCTTGCGAAAATGAAAACTTTCAAACATTCTACGTGGGAATTCGTCAAAATCAGCATTCCAGCATTAGCAACATTGGTACTTGGACCAGTGACTGTACTATTTTATCACTCAACTACAGAATTTTTCTGGAGCTTAAAAGACTATCCAACTATTCCCAACATAAACCAATGTGTTGCATGTTTCTTGACTCCAGCAGGACTAGTTTACGCTCTGTCATTTGGTTTTGCTTTCCAACAGGCTTTGACAAAGCAGAACGATGTTTTGAACAAAATGACTAACGAAATTAGTTACTTAGACCAAATTGCCACACTAACGTGTAAAATACATTTCAAGGCAGGCGACACTCGTGTTAGAATATACCGTGCTCTAAAATCAGAGGCAATATACATGATGACTCTTGTACAGAACAGAAAAGTTACAAGCTTCAAAAACAAACCTGAGACTGATGTAGCAGGTAGGTACAAATTTAGAGAAGAGTGAACTGTTTACCCTTCGGAGCACCCAGGTTCACTCCCAGTTTTTAGTGGGGTCCGTGTTGCTCATCTACTTTTTAGTTTTTCTGTATTGTGTTTTCTGTTGCATGTTCGTGTGTTGTTTGTTTTTTCTCGTCTTCCTCGTTCCCGATGTTGCCAGTGTCCTCGGATTGTTCCACCTTGAATGCTCCTTCGGTTTTCTCTCGCCTTTCTTTATACTTACCTTGATGGCTGATTAATGCGTTGATGAAGATAAATTTCGGGGGAGAACTGGTCTAGATTATATTATCAATCATTATTAATGGAAAAATCAGCGATAAAACCAAATCAATTGAAATCTTCAACCATCAAATGTAGATATCTCAGTGACGTAAAAGGAGTTAAATGACACTAAGCCTCTCAAAAACATATATTGCAAAAACTACATAACCAAAGAAATATAACTTGCGAAAGCTAATAACGATGATTTTAACGATCATAATCTTACATTGTAAATAATCTTCTATTATAAGGTCACAGAGTTAATAAATTATTAAATACACTTAAAAGGTATAATGTAACCCGGACAACTATAGTATTCCCCCATTCTAGATTCTACTGTTACGTGCACAAACCTGAACCTTTCTAAACTCGGTCGTACTTCAAAATCACTTATCGGTAAAAATAAACAAACATTACTTTTTTGTTAAATCAATCAAAAGAATTATAACTTCTAACATTTTTCATACTTTTAATATACACTGGGCCTCACAAATATTGTTAATTTCATTTGAACAGCAGGGGGATATGTTATCAAGCCCTGCGGAGGTCGGACTATTTATATCATACAGCTATAGTTACCTTAGCTAGTTTTCTAGTAGCAGCAAGCAAAATTTGATCCCGTTTTATATTTTCCCCCTAATTTGCGTATTGACCAAGTTCCTTTTGGGGTTTAGGCTAGTGGTGATGTTTGTTGGTAATTGTACCGCAGGTAGTAGTTACTACATTGCTGAATCTTCCTGCTGTCTTTTTATAAATAATCGCATCAAAACACAAATTATTACTAAGGAGTTTATGAGTGTATGTAGCCGACAATTATGGAGAATATTTTGTAAAGCGAATTAATATTTCCCAAGTTTGGTTTTAAAAATTGACAGTGAGATCACGTTCTTCATAACGTGTTCATTAATAGTTTAGATACACTTACCGGATATTCATAGGACATATTGTAAATAAGACTGAAATATCAGGTACATTTTATTTATACATTGATCTTTTTCATCTGTTTTATTCACTAAACAAATATAATAATCGTCTAAAATGCACTGTTTGATTGATGAGATTGCATGAGAGTAACATTAGTTTCCAGAATGAAAATCAATAAAGGGCAACCTTTATCTTTGCAAAAAGGCCCAACGCTAGGAAACTGAAGAAAGTTGATTCGACAGTAAACGTTAATTTCATAGCAATCCTTATTTGCGATAGATTTATTATGGCAGTGCTCCGTTAAAATTCATTCTGTGTTGATTCATTATGTCAAAGTTCCGATGAATTTTAATATAATCACTGAGGGAGTAAAGAGTAAAGAGTTATTTTTGTTCCTTTTAACAGAGCAAATTTGATTTCATGAAACTTCACACCTGATCTCACTCACATTTAAGAAGTTCGTTAACCCATACTTCTTCTCTAATTTGTCTTTTCTTTATTAGATTATTGCCTTAAGGATACCTGGCGCTCTCCTACTATTTTTTTTCTTATCAACGAAAATCGTGAGTTTTAAAATAAATTTATACCTCATAATTTTATCAGGTACCAGTGCAATCCCCTGTAGTATTTATATCACTACCATTCATTTGTTACAAGGTCTCAGTAAAGTCAGTTTACTATTCAGTTGTCACAAGGTCTCAGTAAAGTCAGTTTACCAATCAGTTGTCACAAGGTCTCAGTAAAGTTAGTTTACCAGGTAACAGTGGTATTCTAATTTAGCGTAGTCTTAGTCCTAGCAAGACTGAAGATAGGTCATTCAGTCATTCGCCGTTTATTTATTTACATGATTGTTTTCTTAGGGAGCAATATAGGTAAGCTTACCAAATAATAATGTTCTAATTGGATATCCTTTGTAAGTGTTCCCATTAAACGACACGTTGTCGTTCTACTTACGTTACAATAAATTTCCAGACATATACAATATCGGTTTCCTGTTGGATCTTATCATAAGCCCACGCAGCAGGCAACAGTATCATTATCCTCAATATATCGTCTCAGTGTTACCATAAACTAAAATTTACCAGCTAACATTGTATCTTTCAATTATCTCTTATGTCAGCGTTGCTTTTTCGTACTAGATTAATAATATTTCCACCAAAAATTATGTGTTTGAGACCATGGGCTGACCACATCTCATGGCACTATATATTCTCTATAAATTCGACATGTCAGTGTTACTGAAATATGATTATTCTACGAAACATATCATTCCAGTTTTCCACACCTGAGACAAGCAAGTCTCATTCATAGTATAATATTTTTGGTCTCGAGCGTACCTGATGAAGGTTATTCCAGAAACACGTGTCGTGCTCACTGAAATTGGTATCAAACATTTATATTATCTTGCACCCCTTTCTTAGCAGCAGCGTTTCAGTACATTTTATATATGAGAAAAAGTATCAGTCAGGCTTTTCTGTGCAAGACAGATTAATGTCCAATCCTCGAGCTAAGTAAAATTTCAGATCTCAAACTCGGCAAGCCTCGTTCGAGATGAATATAATCTTAGCCCTCAGGAGCGAGATAAATCCGTGTCGCCCTCACAAGGGTGAAAGATATTATATATTTTATTTGATCTTATGATGGATTTGTTTGACAGATGGCAATGCAGCAAGAAACCTCAGCGTGTTATTTCTATTTACTACTTCAGATAAAGGGAGGTAACTTACTGATGCTTCGTCGTCTTTCTTGCCAAAGTTATTACCTCCCTTAGCTGATTTTGTAATGGAAGATAGCTCAATTTTTTTTGTTCCTCATTCTCAATAAACTAACAGTTTCAGTGTTTTCGTTATCCTTAGATAGATCCATTTCCAAGGTAAGACTGCCGTTTTTTCTTAATAGATTCGATTCACCAGATAGGTGTGTTTCTAACCATAAAGTTTTCATGCTAATGTTCTATGGACTCGGTATATTCCCCTTCTTTAATTTACAATATTATTTTCCATACATGTAATACGTTCAAATGGAGATCAAGATAGATCAATCCACTTACCAAAATCATTAGATAAAAATCTATGTTCATTGTTTTCTCAGAGCTCACTTTCAGTCCATTAGCTTATTGCTTATTAACAATTATGTTCTTCATAAAATTATGTAAATATTCCATCTTGACTCAAAATAAGCCCAGTTACAAATAAAAGTATTTGCCAAGCTAGCTCCTTTCAACAAATAGAAATAAAGTTCCCCATTCTTGAAGTTAAAATTTACGCCCTTAGGTATTAATGCTGTTTGCATGTGCTTAAGATTATCATGTGCTTCACATACTCAAGAAAGTGCATTTTCGGACATATTTCTCAGAAATTATTACCTGTCTTTACGTGTATGTTTATCAATATTCTAGAAAACTTTGTTCATTTTTCGTTATATGTAGTATAACTAAGTAAATAATCGCAACTTTGGGGTGAGAATGGTCATGGTTTTCGTAGGCTCCTGCAACTGTCCAGTAAGCTGTGTTCTTAGAATGTAAACATTGGTTGATCGATTGATTGAATAGTTTTTACACCACTTTCAGCATTTTTTCAGCTATATCGTGGCGTCCATTTTTTATTTTGGGGGGAAGCCGGAATACCCGCTGAGAACCACTCACCTCCGGCAGGAAAACTGGCAATTACATATATACGAAAATGGCCCGAAAATGCCCATAAACATGGTGTTTGCCATTTTTTTGCAGATTATTAGAATATTCTTATTTTTTCTGCAGATTCAGTTACAACCCCCGACCTTCGGCAGGAAAACTGACAATTAAAAAAAATACAAAAAATGACCCAGAAATGCCCCTGAACATGATTTTTGCCATTTTGCTGCAGATTATTAGAATATTGTTAAATTTTTTCTGCAGATTCAGTTACAACTTAGATTGATGATCGTTTTTGATGAATACTATTAAATATTCTGTTTAACGTGGAAAATACGAACTCCTATGTAAAATCTTGAGTAAGATCAGGTTCATTAGAGGGAGGCAGTTCCCGAATAGTGTAGAAAAACTGATACTATTTTCCTTCATCCAGCGATTTTCACACTATGGATCTAACATATCTAATATACATGTTCTTCTTTTATTATATTTCAGTTGACATTTGGAATCTACTACATATGTTGAGGGAGACTAACAAGAAATCGGAACACTATGTTGATTCCATCATGTGTCGTTATATTGTTGACTACATCTCTGTCTTAAACAGTGTTTGTTCAGACCAGATTGGTATACTTCACTCTAGAATTAATTGGATTCTGTAAGTTCATCTGTTTCTTGTCTTCATTGGCTCCCATTCTGGTATGACTCAGTTATCTGTTTGCCGTCTTGTTTTTGATGTGATGTATGCATTAAGTTGCAACTCTTTCAACACTTAAAGGGCTTTAAAAGTTAGCATGTTAATAATATTCATGTAGAGTTGCATCCCGCCTTTATTGTCAGATAACAATTGTTGTGTACTTCTTTGTTCACTCGTTTTCTGTATCCAATTAAAACTTCTTACCGTTCACAGTTATCTGTCCCTGCATTTAAAATTTAAAAAATAGCTATGGATTGGCAGAGAATCGAATCCTAGAAGTTTGCATGACATTCTTCGGTTTTTAACTATTACACCACAGAAGTATACGAGAAATCGCTACATTTAAATATATGTTCTTACCAATAGAGGCTCAATACAGAGAAATGACAATTACAATAAAACAAAAATCAGTAGAACCAATATTTCAATAAAATTTTAACTACAAACTATCACTATTGCATAGATATGATATAGAAGAAAGCTAGGATCGAAAATAGGTAAATCATTCGGACTTGGTGTGTCTGTATAAAATACTTCGTCGGGGTATCTTATACAAACAAACCGCATCTTCATGATTTATCTTCACTGAAATGAATCCAAGATATAGGTTACAAATTTTATTATATGCCTAAGTATTTGTTCTGTGCTACCTCCTTGTATATTCTGTGATGTTTAGGATTGCCGTATCTGTATTCTTAAATATGATCAGTGTTTTCGGTTAGAAATTACAATACAGTGTAGAAGTAAAACTAATTATTCACTTTTGTCTAATTGCTTTATCAATTAACATGTCAAGAAGAAATAGAAATATAAGTGTAATAAGGTAACAATGTTATCTCACCTTACAAGAACATATTTTACATTTCAGATGGGGTTTCCTCGTTACCCTTGGATTTTTCTCTCTATATGGCGTGATGATGATACAGGCTTTCTCCTACAAGATAGAACTAATACTGTGCACCTTAACATTGTTTTCAATCGGAATGTTATGTTATATTGTAGCAGACTTAGATTCTCCCTTCACGGGTATATTTCGCATCGACCTTTCAATTCTGGTAGATGTGATTCGGCGTATTGAAATAATGTGTACACTGGAAGAATCGGGACGGACTGATCTTGTTTATTATCCAGACAGCTCTTATTTTCATGGTTGACTTTGTAAACGCTTTGATATGTTGTTCTTTGTAATAATGGAATTGAGTCAATGTCTACACGTGTGTAGTTTTTACCAGTGAAACTAGACCACTTTCGAATAAATTTTCTAAAATATATATTTCTATATGTAAACTGCACAAGCACCTACTAGTGATTATGAAGTATCCTATGAAAATCAACTTGGTTTAGATAAGGAAACTAACGATATGGAAACAACATCTTCACCTATTGCTACAACTGGTTGCCACAATGTAACTGAAAAGGTTGAAAGTAGCTTCATGTTTGTAAACGTAACATAAGACTTTGAAGACATATACATGTTTGCCGAGAAATGGATCGTTTTCAAAAAAAGAATTACAATCGTTGCGTTTATGATAACATCTAGACCACTGGGATTTCAAACCTTGCAGCAAAAACATGAAGTGTGTCGGAATCTGCATGATTTAGCGCTATTGCAGAAGTAAATTTTTGACAACCGGAAATAAAGATAAGGGAGTTTTGAAGAGGCAGGCTATTGAAGAAAAACTGGTAGAATTTATATTTCAAATTTTTTAATGTCAGTTGATAGTAATACATCAGTCGTATGTTTTTGTTGACCAAGTAAAGAAGAACGATCTTCTTGCTGTTATCCGCTTATGGATGTAAGTTACCACCAGCTTTTGTAATACTGTATTGGAAACTTTGCAACTAAGAACATACATTTGCAAGGCACTGGATATCCAGAAGGGAAGTCAGTTTCCTGGGTTTTTTTTACAGTAACAGCTAAAAAAATAAAGCAGCCGTGTTATTGTATGAAATATTCCCTTATAGAGTTATGGCGATATATATGTCGGATTTCCGATATATCATGTATCCCGAGGTTTTTCAGACAATCATAATTATTAATAAATTTACTCTGTATAGTTATTAACAAGGTCAAGTAAAATGACTTCAATTTTTTTATTTTACAGCTATAGCTTGATCTTAAATGATAATGAAAGCTTAGTCCATTAAGTTCTCTTATTTGAGGTATTAACCTTACTAAATCTTACTGATTTTATCCTTCCTGTTGCAATCTTGTTCATTAATTGTTGAGCATGCAGTTTAAAAGCTAGGTAAAAGTTTACATTTATTTTGTGTTTGTAACAATAACAATTACTTAAACTCGATTATAATGTAGGGTGTTAAACCACACATTTTGCATACATTGTTTTTTTAGCGACGGTCCCCTTAGCAAGTGACCTTCACAGGACATGTCAAGATCCTGTTTTTAAATCTCTTCTGTCTTTTTTCCGATTTAAAAACTTCTACAAAGAAATTTTCTTCTTCAACAAGATATTCTGCACGATTCTGGATAAAGGCCTGCTGTCAATTATGCTGATACACAGTGTATGTTTATTCATACCTTTCCAGAATGCTTGATATCACTATAGGTTTTTATGGGAGTTCGTATTGTTCTAACTTTAGTTTTAGTCTGTTTAATCTTTCCACGTTTGTGTTTGATCCTTTGTTGATAATGGTTTTGTCTGGTCTCTTGGACGTACGGTTTTAAGCACATTCACGTCAGTAGTCCTCTCATTCTATTTATAAACTTGTAACATTTTTGCAATTTTGAATCTAAAAAATACTATATGTATTACACTGTCTATTTGACCATTGTTGACAAAGCCTACATCACTACCAGACCAAAGAAATTATGTTCATACTTTACACAAAATTTGTAGAAAATCCACAGGTTTTATTACTATCACTGTCAATACGAAAATTCAGTTTATGCAAGCTGAAAATGTGTATCTCCTCACTCTCCTAAAAGTTAACACTACCGAAGGAAACTTTTAATCTAAAATAATATTGATCTAAACTAAACAGTAGAAGTTTGATGATTCTGTGTTCCAAATACGAAGAACCTGTGGATGAAATTTTTATACAGTGCCACCAGTAAATCATTTTTGTATACATTGATAGACAACGGGGGACGGTTACAATCGATGCTATACGACAAACGTGATGACTACAAGTTTCCGATTGTGAACTTTCCTTTTCTGAATAGCAATATAACAGCGTCGCCGGCGTATGGGGTTTATATTTCACAGCTGATCCGCTACTCTAGGGCTTGTCTTCACTATAGCGACTATCTAGATAGAGAGTTAATACTGTCATAAAAGCTACTCAATAAAAGCTATGTCAAGCCCAAATTAATTTCATCACTTCGAAAATTTTATGGTCGTCATCACGAGTTGGTCGACCAGTATGGAGTGTCCGTATCACAGATTATTACGGGCATGTTCCTAGTATCGTAGTTATTATGCGTTCTCCATACCTGACTTGTTACCGGTTTTTGTACACTGGGCATGCTTACCATTCTAGAGCACCTTATGTCACTCCCGGTTTTTATAGGAGTGTGTATTCTTTTGTGTTTAGTTTTCTCTGTTGTGTCTGTGTCCTACTTCTACGTTTGGGTTTGTGTTTGATCCTTTGAAGATAACCGTCTTGTATGGTCCTATGGATATGTGACTAATTAACTTCGGTATTCTTCTCATTCTGTTCTACTTAATTCAATCTGCCGAGTAGAAATTGGTTAGAAGACTTGTGAATAGGTAACATCAACCGGATGACGGATAGATAGATAGACGATACGAATACCAAGTGATTGCAATAGCTCACATGGTATTCAGACAATGGGTTAACAAGACAGAAATTCTCTGTTATGATGAGTTGGAAATACCCTGTCAACAACAAATGCTAATGATCACTGCTAAACATCTACTATATATAAATCGATAAAACGGATAAGTAAAAATAGATCTCGAACTGGTAAATCAACATCACGGATTAGTAAACTGGGAGCTCAGATTGTTAAACCGAGATGTTGGATTGGTAAACAGAGATAACAGATCGATAAGCCGAGATCTCGGAATAATTAAAAAATATTTTTTGTGTCGTTTCAGGTCGTCCGTATAATTTTGATATAAAAGGTACATAAAATTCTTTTTGTAATCGTCTTTTTTTGTTTTAATGGAAAGTATGGCCGACTAAGCTTGGTGTATTTAACCGAACGGATATGAAGTGTTTGTAATTATATTCCTAATCATGCTTTACTTATTCAGTGTTTTAAGGTTTTAATGTATTTTTAATAATGTAAACCAATTGTTTACTTATCATCTACAATCGTATTATGTATAGACTTTTTGTACAACAGTCAAGTTTAAACACAACGTTTTTCTGTAGATGTAACGTTTGTATCAAACAACTTGTACAAGTGATTGTGAAATCATTTCCCTTTATTTTCTGTTGCTGATCTTCCTGTAGAATCTATTTTCTTTTATATTTGTATAGAATGCAATCCAAAACACTCGCTCTATTATTTGATTACGGGTACACATGTACAGAAAAGTAACCTTTTGTCGTCTGATTATTTTTTCAGCTGAGTACTCAAGTATCTTGTACGATGATTCTGAGAAAATTCGAATTATGAATTTCTGACAGGAAGAAAACAAACAGCTGACATTTTATGCCGTTAGAATTGTTTGATTTGCTTAATACCTAGTATAAGGGGTGAACTTATGTACGTATGGATTAAGACTGCGGAATTTTATAATATGAACAGATGTCGGGGTTATAAATTTGATTCATAGAAATTTGCGCGATGCTTTATTATGCTAATCTACGAATAGAGCAAAAGTTTACTTAATATTCTTTATTCAGTCAATGTTTCACCTAATTGCAGGATAAATAATGTTTATCCTATACTTTGCTAGAGCCAATAGCTGCTAAAATATTCCGGAATACCAAAATCGCTTATCTAGATTCTTTCAAAATTATTAAAGAGTACCAGCTTTCCGACTGAAAATTTCGTTCCGATCATAATTTATTGTGCTTGAGACACCATTAATTAAAGTAACTCTTTCATAAAATTGTCCGTTATGATACCGATCTTCTTAGACCAACTTAAGTAAACTGAAAAAAATTATCTGCTAAGTATTTGAAGTGGGCATTGATGATGTCCCCATGACGATATCCAAAACAGAAGAATGAAGTTCGGTATCTTATGATAATGTATTAGTTATCAACAGTCTTCAGTGAAAATCTATTTACTATCTATTTGCTTACCTAAATAATTCAACTACAGTTCAAAAACTATTGCTTGTCGTTTCGTATTTTTATGGCATGTAATGTTACTCCAATTTGAATAGATAGATAAATAATGATCATCGTTGATATAACTTTAAAAGAGGCCAGTAAATTTCATCCTCAAACGACATTCTACCTATCGGAACTTTAAAAAATGAACGTTAATCGGAATCATCTTATTTCGTTAATAGCAATTTGTCTTACTTTGCAGTGGATATGTTTCATTCTACCAACCTCAACTAAGAAGAATTCTGTCCGCATTATGGGAAACAAGGAAACATTGTTATGGATGTATTTGTTTAAAAGGGAAAATAGTAAATATATTAGAAACATACAATTTGACAACAAATCAATTAGTTATGAATATCCTGTCGATAATAACAATAATCTAATTCGGTTGATAGAAAACTATTTAAAAATGAAAGTATGCCACAGTGGAGTGTAAATAATGAACAGAAATTATCAAGGCATGACGGGAACGATGTCTGTTTCCGCTGTCAATCATTCAATTTCCATTCTTTGTTCAAAAGTAAAAGATGTAGACTGACAAACACTAATCTGAAATTGCTTGTTCTTATCGCGAGTCGACCTTCAAACTGGGTCCAGCGAATGGCCTTGAGACGGTCGTACTTATCAGGTCTAAAGAGCACATTTATGGATTACGTGTTTATGTTAGGGAAAAGTAGAGATGATGCTGTAGAAGCAAAAGTGGACAGGGAAAGTAGCATATTCCAAGACATAGTTAAATTTGATTTCATTGATGGCTACAAGAATTTGACTTTGAAATCACTTTTAGAATTTAAATGGGCAGAGGAATATTGCAAGAAAGCTCGTTATGTTTTTAAAATTGATGATGACGTTTTGGGTCAATATAAAATCCCTTCTACGTGATTCTTCTTCCTCAGGTTGAATTAAATACATCGGTGGGTATTCAATATTGCAATACCGATTAGAGAACCTAAATATAAATATTTTATTACGAAAAAAGAATATTCGGATTTAACGTTTCCACCATATTGTAATGCCCCGGCTTTTTTAACACTATGCCCGTCATGGAAGATATCATTGCTGTATCACCGTTTGTTCCGTGTGTGCATATTGAAGGTGTTTTTGTTGGTTTTATGTATAGAGATTGAATTATACATTGACTCATAATGACAAATTTCGTAAAGTTGATGTGTATCATCATTCTTGTTACTATAAATCAGATATCATTTATATATTATATCATGTGCTTCCATTACTGATATCAAAAGTGAAGAATACTAAATGTAAATCTGGAACAGAGGTTTACATAGACAGTAACGTGACATGAGGAATAAAGGAGAGTGTATGATAAGGGCCCTTTTTTGTCCCCTAAAATGAAGATGCTTGTAGTATGACAAAACCTGGCTCAAATTAGTTTTAGATATATGTTGCTAAGAAATTGGGTCATTTTTATGCAAATAACTGATTTATGACGTCACAGTGATGTCATCAACGTGTCATTACTTGGCGTTTTTGGTCAAAAATGCCAAATTTATGCTTCTTTTAACTATTTTTGGTAGAAAATTAAATTTGAGCCAGAACGAATACCAACATAATATTTATATCTTCGAAGGATCTTAATAATATACACCTTGTGGTATAATATTTATTTGGTACTCGTTCTGGCTCATATTTAATTCTCGATAAAACTTTGGGAAAATGTGTCATTTTCCGGCATTTTTGCACTTTTCTTCAAAAAGGACTGATTTTGAGGCTCAAAACTGAAGACATTATACAAAGATGAAAATAAATTTGGCATTTTCTGAAAGAGTGAACACCTGTATATACTTAAATGGTGTAACTGATAAAGTACAGAAACTTTATAATTTTACAATTTTAGGGGGCAAAAATGGGGCCTTATCATACCTCCTCCTTTGACAAATTTTTCACAAAGGAAATTATGTCGTAATTCGCCATTTCAGAAACTAATGCATCCTAGGTAATTCTATTGTACGTACACAAAAAGTGTAAACGGTGTACTGTCATTGGATTGATTTCTATTGTTACGACATATTGGTGTGCGGAAGGGAAAATTTTACCCATAATGCAGTAGATTCTGAAACGGGGAATTGTTTTCATGTTAGTTACTCAGTTTTATGAATGATACCTGTTATTTGGATAGGAATTCGCACAATGAGGTATTGCTATTGATTTTTGGCAATTCGACAGACTTATCTCACTCCGTTTCAAAGGCCAAATTCAACAATGTGATATGTTTTTGTCATGGGATACGACAAAAACAGTTTAATAAAGGAAATAATAGAATGGGAAAACAATTATTTGGGAGATGTTTTTTATGTTTAAATTTCAAGATTCATATTTCAATCTGACTCTTAAAACTATTAACATTTTGAAATGGGTTACGACTAAATTTTCAAACACACAATATATTCTGAAAATTGATAATGACGTCTGGTTAAATGCCGAAGAATTGTTATCAAGTCTTAACAGAAAGTAAATGTTTGATAGTATTGGAGATGAATGTCGGTTAAAAATATTATGAGTCAAAAATTTACCCCTATTACATTTCCCGCCATTTTGTGCCGGACAGTTATATATAATGACAACACAAGATGCAAAGGATATTGTGAAATTATCCTCGTATGTACCATTTTTCAGATGTTTATGTTTTATTCTGTGTGTATATTATCAGAATTACAAAGTTTTCTGTATTCCAACATTTTTAACAAGTCCGGAATTTCCATTGACTTGTTCATTCATACATTTCATAAAGTGTCATCAAATTTTATGAAACAAATTTGGCAAGCCAAATGTTCAAACGTTTCTAAATCGACATTAACAAATATGGATATTAGAGGAGCGACAAATTTCGCTGACAGTGTTTTATTATTCAAACGAATGAATGGCTTATATGTTTGGATGATCAAACGGTTGTACAACATGAAGTTAACCAAAGGTTTGGGAAATCAAACTTCTTCACAAGACTGAAAGCGATGAAACAAAGACACCATTATTATCGATGATATAAAAATTAAAAAAAATGCTTTGATCTTTTCCTCAGATATTTTTTCTTCTCATGCTACACGCTTGAGATGAAATATTATCGTGGATTTCTAAGTGTATCCAAGCGGCGTCATCTTAGACTTCACTGACGTCGCCTAGACAATGCTCGATAAAATACTATTACTGATTTGTTTTGCTCGAATTGGAATTCTCAATGCATATCGCAACTCAAGCTTCGCTTTCGATGCGATATTGCGTCCAGAATTCCATTCTCTCAAAATAAATCAGTGATAGCATGTATGTATTTGTACTACTAAATATGTATTTGAAAATACAGCGAATTGTTATTCTAATGCAACACGATATGTAACTTCGAGTTTGATTGGCTGACTTTCACATCTTCAGGTGGTACAATACAAGATTTACCTGTCGGAACGTCTTGCACAATCGCATATGACGTTTCCGGTAATTAAAACATTCAACTAAAAGCACTATTTTAACCTTTACTGTAAACTTTGCTGTATAAAATATGCAGTTGGAATCTTTTCGTTCGATGGATTGTTTTAATACAATGTACGTATTATATATATTATGATCATTTTTAAGTTACGTATATGAAACAATAAAAAAAAAAATAAAATAAATAGATCTATTTGATTTTATTTTAATTTTTCCTATTAATAGTTGCTGACTGGACTACGTGTTTGCTAGTAAAACAAGAAATATCACATTTCATCATCTACCAGGCATGAACCAGAAAACAGACAATATAATCAAAGTAATCTTTGGATTACTAAATATTTATAACCTATACTGGTCAGTTGAAGTGATGAAATTAGTGGAACTGGTATTTAACATACCTGAGTATCAACACCGTGTAGAATCTGTACATCATACAGTGAATGACACTCCGAATACCGAAGCGGAGATTAATAAATCTGATAAATTGCAATATGCCGTACACTTGAATTCAATACGCAGTACAATACACATTCTTTATTCTTTCAAATTATACAAAATACAATAAAAATGATTAAACGTATTCAAATAATTTTGATAAACTCATGTATAAACGACATTTTGCTTTAATAACGCTTAATTGTTAGGATTTTTGCGAAATAAAAGCATTCGAATGAAAAATTACTGTTAGCTAATAGAATGAGAATACCGAAATTCATAAGTTAAAACATCAAACATAAACACAAACGCGGGAGTAGAACAAAGACACAACACTGAAAACTAAAGCTAGGACAATACAAACTCCCATAAAAGCCAGGAGTGACATCAGGTGCTCCGGAAAGGTAAGCATAACCTGCTTCACTAGCGACACCCGTTGTATTGCCAAGTGTACAAAAGCCACTAACAAGTTGTAAATCAGGTAAAGAGAACGGATAATAATTACGATACTAAGAAGATGTCCGTAATCATCTGTGATACGGACACTCAAAACTGGTCGCCCAACTCGTGAGGCGACTATAAAATTTCCGAAGTGATGAAATTAATTTGGGTTTGACAAAGCCGTGATTGAGTAGCTTTTGTGGTAATAACCCTCTATCTAGAAATTCACTATAGTGGGCACATACCCTAGAGTAGCGGATCAACTATGAAATGAAACACATACACCGGCGACGCTGATATATTGCTACTCAGAAAAGGGAAGCTCACAATTGGAAAATTGTAATCATCACGCTCATTGTAACCATCCTCTGTTGTCTATCGATAGATAACAGTCTAAGTAAGCTGCAGATGTAGATGTATCTGTTGTTTCCTTAATTTCAAGTTATCTGGTATAGATAAGATTAAGTAGTCGTTAAAATGACAGTTGTATAATGATAAAACATCATCTATATAGCGGAAACTGAAATTAAAGCACTGGGCAGACGTTTTCTCTTTTCCTGTAACAGCCCCAAAATGAAGTCTGCCTTAT